>BCLG01005648.1:7502-24537 GCA_001602295.1 Zoysia matrella | reverse complement strand
CATAAGTCACTGCTATGTTTGAGTGTGTTTGTTATTGATTCTGTTGGATATTAATTTGGAATAGTTCAAAAGTCAATATCCATCTGTAGATACTAAATGAATTTCACAGTTTGGGTTGTGTGTATTAGGTGGTAGTCTGCTTCAAAAAGTAACGTATTTGTGAAAGTAAAACAACGCTCCTTTGTTCAGATTCTTCAGTGTGGAATTGTGTGTTGGAATCGTGTAGCTTTACCTTAGCCCCTTTTTTGGTGTGCATAATGATATCACGTAAACTGATAATGAGGGCATGAGATGTGTCTTATTTTGTAAAATGCTGCACTGCTTGTTTCATCCTTACATCAATTTTATGGATACTTGTTCTGGCAAATGATTGCTCTACTGACATGTTTGCCTTGGGATTCTTTGTTACTTATGGGTCACTAGAGTTATATTCAATGTTGTAATTGTAGAACCTTGTTTTATCATGTGCTCTTGGTTTATTTCTTGTTTTCCAGATGTTTTAGAGTTAGGTTTGTTAGTTTGTTATAATATATTGATATTGATTGGTATATTTGACAAATATCTTCTGCAGATTCTTCCAAGGGAACGCAAAAGGCAAGAATACCTGGACGCTGTAAAGGAGCGGTACAAGCACCTTCCTGAAGTCAAGCGAATCGTGAGGTAAGCTTACTCTTTCCGGGCATTTGATGCATTATATTTGATATATATTTCGCTATGTATTTTTAGTTAACTCAATGTCAGAGTAATTGGTATCTCAGTTGACTAAAGTTCATATATTTGGTTTTGTTATTGTAGACATAGACACCTACCCAAGCCAATCTACAAGGCGACCAACTTAAGGCGTACAATGATTGAAGCAGAGAACCGTAAAGAGGAAAGAAGGCGAAAGCACAGCGCTCCAGGAAGCATGCCTGTACAGCCTTTCAGGAAACGAAGAATCATCAAAGAAGTTGAATAGGCATTTGTTTATGCGGTGTTGAGAAAAGAAAGCGAAAGAATTTTATACTGTTCCATGCCCAGAAGATTTGCCCCATATATATAAAGTAGTACTCTTTTTTAGAGGGGAGAAACAATCCAGAATCTAGCTTTGTCTTTTGCTATTCCAATCCTAGAAATTTTAAAATCCTGAATAGCTTTACTTGTGAGACGGAATTTTCAAGATTTGCAATTTAGCTAGTAATTACTCCCTCGGTCTCGATAGATGTTTATTTTTAAGTTTTGTTGACTACGACTATAATTAATGATTTTGATACATTTAATTATTTTTAATAATATAAATTATATATATTATGAAATTATTTTTTTGATGAATTTAAAAGAGGTTTTTAAATTTAATCAAATCTATAAAAATCAGTGGTCAAAGTGTCTGTTAACAAAAAGTAGAAATAAGTTTCTACTGTGACGGAGGCAGTAAATCCATCACTTCTAAAGCGGCATGAATGTAACTAAGAAAATTGCAAATCTAGAAGAAATTAGCACTTTTTGGTTATTGATCATTGTCAGTTCGATCGATTTAGAAACTAATCGTCTCATGCATGTTACAATAAACACCTAACAGCCCATGGTTATTCACCCTTGTATCAATCCCGCCCTTAATTACAATCCTTCTCAACATACAATAGACCATAGGTAAAGGCCTGGCACATAGCGGTTCAGTTTTATTCTTTTCGAGAGAGAATTACATTCTAGAGAGAGAGAGAGAGAGAGAGAGAGAGAGAGAGAGAGAGAGAGAGAGAGAGAGAGTAGCAGCAGAGTGCTGCATGCTAATCTACACAAGGCACGGGAATGTTTGATTTCGACGAGTTGTGCCAGCGTCGCGGCGAGAGATGGATGGATAAGCTAGAGGTAGCTGCTGGGCGGGATTTTGGGTATGCCTTGCTTGTGCAGCTCCGACATGACGCTGTCCAGAGACGGCGGCTTGAGACCCAGAGGAAGAGGTAGCCACGGCTTCGCTAAAACATCTCCAATGGCTGCGTCGATGCTCTCCTTGGACTGCATTCATTCATCAAAATTTATATTAATTGTATTAGTCGAGGAATAAAAAATGCTACTACTGTCAAAAATAAGTTAATTAAGGTTACTGGGTGGGCGTCGAGCCGAAGCTGCAAGGTGGCGACGTTGCTGGCTGTGATCTGCGGAGGCGGCGGCATTGGTGGTCTGTACATAGGGTGCGGCATCATCGTCCCCGGCACCGGCGGCGTAGGAAACCTTGGCATAATCGGTGGCGGCACGCAGGGCGTCCCTTGTGTCATTGGACCCCATGTCCTGGCGCCCTGCACATACCGATCGAGGAGAGAAGATCAGTTGCAATATTGATGAAGTAATACTTTCTTCCTTGATGCAACTCAATGAAACGCACGTTGTACGGCGGCTGGTGCCAGTATGCACGGTCCACCGGCGCCAGGTGCCGCGGCCACACGGGCAGCATCGGCGCCGCCGTCGCCTCCACCGCCGTGGACGGGTGGCCCCACACGTGTAGGGGCCGGCCGAACGGCGGTGACGGGAGCCTGATGGTCGTGCGCACCACCCACGGGGCTGCTGCAGCAGGCGGCATGTCCTTGGTCAACCTCGGCGCTCCCCGGGCGGCGGCGTATATCTGCCGCTTCTTCGCCCAGCTCGCCGCCTCCGCCTCTTGTGCCATGAGATGCTTCCTGTGCGACCGATACTTCTGCACGCACAAACATGTGCAAGAATAAATCAACGATGAAACTAGCCTAGATCATTCATTCATTGTACTCCCTCCTATGCTAGTTCATCGTCATCGCGAGTTTACGAATCACGCTCGTTTCTCTTTAGATATAACGAGCATGATTCGTGAACTCTGTGAACTTGTGATGATGATGAACTAGCATCGGAGTCTGTGCACGATCTATCGTCTTGTAATCATGCATTGCTTGCAGCAGAGGGCCGGGGTCAGGTTGGTTTGTGGCGTGGAGCCTGTACTGCTTTGCGCCTCCTCTTTGCCAAGGAATATATTGTGTACCCAACGCCATTGTTCATTGACTTGCAGCAGCAGCACATGATCTAGCTAGCTGCTGCTCCAAATCAGTCTCTCTCTCTCTCTCCCCGAAATTTACTTGTTGCTTTACCGGCCACAGAGAGAGAGAGAGAGAGAGAGAGAGAGAGAGAGAGAGAGAGAGAGAGAGCTTGGTAAAAAGATTCACATGATCACTATGTTCCAATACTGTACTGCACGCCGTCCCACTGCTGCTGGCGCCAAGGATGCTCCACCCAGATCTATCTGCCTGCTGCATGCTAGTATTATCGTAACACGCCAGTAACACTTTGTATTATGCTAACTTGCATTCTGTATTTGAATTCCTTCCTGATCCTCATTGCCTTCTAAAAATAAGGCATTTCATGCATGAATCCAATCTCATTCTTATGAATTGCTGCAATCAGCTAGTAAATCCTAAGTTTGAACCAATAAAAGCCCTAATTTTTTTTTGTTATATAGCTAGAATCTAGACAGTGTTTCAACATTTTCAACTATCATTTTTTCCAAAATCAAACACACATGAATTAGTAAGCAGTGACTGAAAGCTACACCTGGAGGTGACTGGCAATGTTATGGCGAGTGAGGCCCTCGATTCCCATGATCTCCAGGATGCGAGACGGCACGGCCTTGTCAATCCCGAGCTGCTCCACGGCCTGCACGAATCTCCGGTGCAAGTCCGGCGTCCAATCCACCTGATGAACCATGATCGTCAATGAGGTTGTGGAGCATATAAAAGCAAATATAAAGCAAGCACACATGCATGCATGCAAACTTATTGATAGTATAAAGGGTAATATTTCAAAGTAGCAAGATTTATATTCTACTATTTCATAGTAGCTGCATATGGCAGCAGAGCATGCAAATTAAGGATACAAGACTGTGCTGCAATTGTCCCGGCCTGAGGAAAAGGAGCAAGGACCAAGGAGGAGCTACTGTTTGTTGGTATATGGATGCATGCTTTGGCTTGGTCGATCCCGTGACGCACTGTCAACGCATCGTCGTCTATCCCCAGTAGCCAAGATATATCTATCCATCCATCAGGATCCGATCCCAAAAAGGAGCTAGCACGGGGATTCCTATGGCCCTATTCATTGCAGCAGATCAACAGCCAAAATTTTCAAGCTAATAGCAACAGAATCTGTACGAGACTCACCATGCAGGAAAGTCTCCCGTGATGACGTGCTTTGAGTCGTACATGTGTTTGTGCGTTTGCTAGCTGCTGTACATGTCAGATCTGAAAATCATCTGCTCTCTCAATCTCATACGAGTATGACCATAATCAATAATTACTATATGATTGATATTGTAGCTAGAGCTAGGGCATGCAATGCAAGCTGATAGATCCGGAGACAAAAAAATCACTTATTACCTTCCGCTTGCCGTTGGAGTTCTTGGACCGCTTCTTCTTCTTCTTCTTCTCTGCCGACGCCGACGATGACTTGCTGGTGTCGGTCGACGTCACAGCTGAGGCCAACGACACCTCATCCCCACTACCGCTCTTCTTCGTCTGGGCCGTCTGTCCTTCTTCTTCTTCTACTTGTAACAGCAACCGCTCCTCGTCTTCCTTATGGTGGTGGTGGTCACCCTGTGATGATGATGCCACGTCGTCTGGGGGCTTACCACCGCCGCGTTCATGGTCCTCGAACTCGGCGAGGAGCTCCGTCTCGAGGTCGGGGAGGATGTCCCCATCGGCGTCGAAGAAGGAGGGCACGTCGCAGCAGGTGAAGTCGATGTAGTCGAGCAGGTTCTCGCCGTCGAGCATGAACTCATCGCCGCCGCTGCCGCACTGATCAGTGGACGTGGGGAACCCGGCATCGACGACGTGCAGCTGATCTGCCGCCTTGCTGCCAGGGCTTCGGAGCACCTCAAGCATCGATCGATCAATAATCCCTCTATATATTTTGCTAGCGGCTTGCCGGATAATTCGGGATATGGACCTAGCAGACAAAAATCTCCAGGGGCAGGTCGCTAAAGCAGACCAGAGCTCTAGCTAAGCCAAGCTCATGGATATAAGAGATCGAGAAGAAGAGGGGGGCATGCAGCAAGCTAATTAAGGGGAAGAAGAAAAAGAAGCAGAAGAGGTTGAGAGCAATGGTCGATGGACTTGTTTGGTGAGCAGAAGAAGAAGAGGAGGCAGGACAGGAGGACGCATATCCACCACAACTTCCCTCCCTCCTTGAGATTTCTCTCTCTAATACTACCACTGCCTCCATGCTCTCTCTCTCTCTCTCTCTCTCTCTCTCTCTCTCTCTCTCTCTCTCTCTCGTATGTACATGTACTGCACACCGACTGCCTGGTGGCTCCACAGCTACCTAGCTATAGCGCGCTAGCGTTTATCTGTTTCTCGATGGCCCAGTATCTCAGTGGATGCCGGCTGAACTTGACCATTGCAACTTGCAAAAGAAACAATTCTGATTAGGATTTGTTTGTTTGCTTGTTAAGAAATTTGTACTCCACCAACAATTTCAGCATGGACCACATATGTTTCAAGTAGTATTTTATAGAGTGAATGAAGAATATGCTTCTACTCAAACTTCAAAATCACAACTATTTATGTAGATTGATCCCGGCCCTTCCATGCAACAATTTTGTTGTAGCAGCTGGTGATGAGTTCATATATGGGCACAAAATGCACGCACACAGAGCTGATGGACTGAGGCAAACCGTTGCCTGCCCTGCTGCTGGCTTCATGCATGATCTGATTTTCGTACCTGCTATTAACATCTAGGCGCCTGAGCTAGCACATGCTGAGTAGCTGCTACCTTTGCGAGTTCACGGGCCGACTGAGAAAGCTGTGCCGTTTCCAGAATTCCAGCCCAGTAAGGAATAATGTAACAAAAGACCAGCCCACCCTACTAAAACAGGCCCAGCCCGTCTCAAAAAAAAAAAAAACCTAAACTTCTGGAAGCTTCCACTCCCATTCGGTTTTCACCTCCTTGCAACGTCGCCCCGTCCCTCCCTCCTTCCCCCCGCGAGGTCGCCGCCTCTGAAGCCGACCAGGCCAAGCCACCCGCGCGCCGCACCGACCAAGGCCCGCCAAGATTCGAGAGGCCGGCGGAACCAAGCGGAGGGCCTCCGACTCATCGCCGTCATCCGCGCGCGCCGGACGCCGGCGCAAGGACCCTCCGCCGCCTACGGACATGGGGGTCGACTACTACAAGGTCCTCGGCGTCGACCGCGGTGCCGGTGACGACGACCTCAAGAAGGCCTACCGGAAGCTTGCCATGCGATGGCACCCCGACAAGAACCCCACCAACAAGAAGGAGGCCGAGGCCAAGTTCAAGCAGATCTCCGAAGCCTACGATGTCTGTTTCTTTTCCTTTTTTCCTTCTCTTCTACTTGTTGCATCAAAGATTACTCTTTGATTCATTGTCTCTGTATAGTTTATGACAATCGTGCACTAGCAGTTTGTTCTTTCCAGATGTTATGATTACATTATGAAACTACTTTTACCCAGGTGCATGGACAAGTCCTTTGATCCAGACACTTGCTTAGCGCATTTGGGTTTTGACAATCCGCAAAGTTGACTTGTAAAGAGCATTGTTTTCCTTGCTTCCTTCTAATAATGCTCTGCATCTCTCAGGTCCTTAGCGATCCCCAGAAACGCACAATCTATGATCAGCTAGGTGAAGAGGGGCTCAAGGGTCAGCCGCCCCCAGGAGGGTCAGGCCCTGGTGCGTCTTCATTCTACCCGGGTGGGCCCCACACCACCTCATTCCACTTCAATCCAAGAAGTGCTGATGATATTTTCGCCGAGTTCTTTGGATTCTCTGGCATGGGTGGCATGGGAGGCATGAGAGCGGAGCCAGGATTCCAGAGGTCTACATTCAGCAATGATTTTTTCAGTTCACACTTTGGCGGTGAAGGTTCAACCAGTTCTGTGAATATGCAACGACCGTCGCACAAGCCACCACCTATTGAAAATCAGCTCTCGGTTAGCCTTTCGGATCTGTACAAGGGTGTAACCAAAAAGATGAAAATCTCAAGACAGATCATAGATGCTAATGGGTAAGTCTACTCAATTATTTCAATGCAAAATGAAATGATTTCACGGTTTCACTCGTCGATACGTTTTTCATTTATGTTGCGTACGGTTCCGTTGCAAAAGTGACTTGGATTTGCTATTTACATATTAGAAACAACACATTTATCTATTGACAAGTTGACATGGATACTATCAAGTAATCAGCTTTCATTGTTTTCAAATGGCGCTGGATTATCTTTCGAGAATGGTAGATAGTATGTATTTTTCTTGTTTCGAACACTTTGGTTCTATGATAAAAGTTGAGACTTAGTTTAGAGCTAGAACATTATGTGTTGCAGTATTGCCGTGATATCTGTTGTTAGTGATGAGAGCTATTAGCTATAGCCCTTCATTCATATTGGTTGTCTTATTTCCTTGCTTAGGAATATCAATTTCTATAACCTTGAATCTCTGGTCAGTCGTTTGTAGGTTAGTTGTTTAATTGATGTGGATGTGCTCTCTTTTCTTTTCTCTTGATTCTGCCGATCTATTAGGTAAAATAAATTGACCATATCACTGCATCCAAGTGGCAATAAATAGTAAGAATAAATGAAAACCTAATGTGACTAAATTCAATATTTCTTTTTTGGGGTTCAGTCTCAGTTACTACTTTCTACCAGTGGCTTATACTGTTGCATAATTTACTGCTGCTCAACCAGTGATAATGGTAGGGAAAGAAAAGGCAGTTTTTCTGTTTTTGGGAACAGTTGGGATCAATGTATCGATGGCATACTATTTTACTAAATGGATTGCCATCATATAGCTAGCCTAGCAATCTGTGAGCTATTACATAATATTCGTGACTTATTAGTGGTTCTGATATTGTATATAATGAATTTCCATTTCATCTTTCTTTTCTATTACCCAGTATGTTCTAAATTTGGCTTATCAATCGGCTTTTAATACTAAACTGGTACAAGTATTCTGAGTGAGACAGCCAAATTCTATGTTTTTCAAGAAAGCACACAACCTTCAAGCTTATGCTTTGCACATTTTCTGCTGTCTATCTTTGCATTATGTTGATATTCTTATTGAGCATTGTTTACGCATTGCTCTAGCTAAGACATAAATGTTTGCTAACCAAACTAGTGCCACCACTGGAAGCAATGATATCTTGGTTTAGATTTCTCTGATAACTTTGTAGCATTTTGGATTGGACAATATTCTCTGTAGCTTTAAATATAGGGAGGGAGGGAGGGATTCTCTTACTGTCCTCACTGGTACCAGATGCTGAAAACTTACATGTTTTGTTAACCTGTAGTAGCTTTTAAATGGAAGCTAACTTTACAATTTGTAACAGGAGAGTCTCACAGTTGGAGGAAATTTTGACGATAAATGTAAAGCCGGGTTGGAAAAAGGGGACAAAGATAACTTTCCCTGAAAAAGGAAATGAAGCTCCAAATGTGGCACCGGCTGATATTGTTTTCATCATTGAAGAGAAACCCCATGACATTTTCACTAGGGAGGGGAATGATCTTGTCATGACTCAGAAAATCTCTTTGGTTGAAGCTCTAACTGGCTATACTGCACGTGTCACTACCCTTGACGGGCGGAGTCTTTCAGTGCCCATTAACTCAGTGATCCATCCCAGCTACGAAGACGTGGTCCATGGAGAGGGCATGCCAATACCCAAGGACCCCACAAAGAAGGGAAATCTGCAGATTAAATTTGACATCAAGTTTCCTTCCAGGCTGACTGCAGATCAAAAAGCTGGGATCAAAAGGCTCTTGGGTTCTTAGGGCTACTTCAATGATATTTTTTCATGAAAATTTTGTGAATATTGCCAGTAATGTCTATGTAGATCTTGTTTAACCTGGGGAAGCGATACAAGAGGTTTAAAAAAATGGATGGGAGGGTCATTCTATAAATTATATGCAATAGTATGTCGTACCATGATTTACTGAAGATTTTTCACGTGTAATTTGTTTCATTTGTTGATGTTGTTATTCTTCAGATACAAGTTGATCCTTGGACACTGGCATGAAAAGAGCAACATTGATCACCCTTGCCACTATTTTGTGTTCCTGTTGATGACCATGTTGGTACTAGTAAGCAGGCAAGCTTTATGGCTGTAAAATGTTATATGCATTTGAAATGATGTCATATTGACGTCAGTGTTATGAAGTACGGAGTATGTCTCATCATGTCACCGTTCTTAAAATTATGCTTTTTAGACACGATAAATTTTGCAACATGGGAATCGAACAGAGACCGGATGGTGTCGGCTGGCATTGTGAAAGATGCGTGAATGTCCACTGTTTATTTTTTTCTCCCTCGGTTATAAGATTTCAAAGCGGGTAACATCCAGTAACCGGTGTCTATCTTGCAACACAGCGGGTTTAAAATGAACCTATTTTATTTAAGAACCGAAAATTGTATCCCTTACAGCACCATCCATGACCACAAGAACATGAATCGAATAGTAGCTACACAGATTAGATTGTTGCCACATACAAAACAAAGCCTTTCCAAGTATAAGCAGTTATTTTTACATATTGGAGCTCATCTGATGGTAAGGAATCTTATCATCTGCAATGTGCTGTTCAACACTGGAGTGGGTACAAGGACCAAATAACTCAAAATAAAATTAAAATAAGGCAGCAAAGATGTCACGATTGTCGACCATGTTTGTCAATGAGGAAGTACGACTCAGGCTCAGGCACACAGCCACCCCACCATATTCACAGCGGTCAACTCATCATGCTTTCTTTTTCTGCATTGAAGAGAGGTTGAGACGGCACAAATTAGTAAATCAGCTAAAGACGTATTCGAAATGCAGATAAAAGTAAAACCAACTTTTATTAATAGATAAAATAAGCTGAGGGAAAATAAAATCAACAATTCAAGAGTGTTTAATTGTGTGACTTTTCTAACCATATAATAGCAAATGCAAGTAGCATTTAGTTTCTTATGGCCAGTTACTTCAATAATCATCTCTCTCTCCCAATAGAAAGGGGAAAAAAGAAAAATATAAATGATACCCTAGTGAGCTAACTGGAAAGAAAGATTATCATTAATATGCTGTACTTTGGTGTTTACAGTGATGCAAATTTTCACCAGCTATGGATGGAGATTAAGCAAAACGAATTGTGCTTGATGATCCTGTGTCATCCAAACAGCAATGACCCGCGCATTCATGCTTCCAATGAATGCACACGTTCAGATTTAGGTGACAGTGCTGTCAGAGAAACATACCCTTTTCTCTTCTTCAATCTTGGCCTTAATGTAAGAGTAGATAGCAACACCAGCTATGGCAATGCTAGTACCAATTCCAGTTTGTGTGCTAATTTTGTTGCCTGTTTGGTACAAGTTTGAAGGAGTGTTAGCTAAGCATGTCATGTAGAAAATAACAACAGAACGAACATTAATTTTCGTTTCAAGGAACAGATGAAAGAGTTACACTTACCAAAAACAATGATTGAGAACCCAATGACAAACACACGTTTCAACACATTACCGACAGCGTGTGTCAAAGGAGCCACTCGCTCCAAAGTGTTTGTAGCAACCTGCCATGGCATGATCGCGTTAGTCGCATTATAATAGATGAAAGACACTCCACGATAAAATTGTGCAATTCCTATTTGGAAGCGTCAAAATCAACAAATGGTAGATCTTTAATGCTGATTACATTGCATAGGTTGAAAAAGTCAACAAATGGTAGACCTGTAATGCTGATTACATTGCATAGGTAGAAAAAAGCTATTTGTGTTACTATAATATGACTTTTTGTGTGGTGGACCCACTCAAATTCATCATAAACGAGTGTTTCTGTGATCCACATGTTATGGAAGATCTGGTTACCTGGTTGTAAAGATGGTAGAATAGCCCAACCAAGAAAAGGTCAGAAACGAGCTTTTGCAAACCTACTTTTGCAATAGCATCCTTAAATCCATGCTGCATCAGTTGAGGCCCTTCAACCTGAACAATCATGGAAAAATATGAAATAAACCATTACTTACAGTAGAAGGGTCTAATTCCTTTTTACTTATTGGGATTATTTATCACACTTACAATCAGTGCAGGTGGAATGCAGACAATGAGAGAAATTATGGTGATGTAAGCATACACGTTGGTACTGTCCATGTCAGTCTGCAATTATGAAAATAAGTAAAACATGAGCCAGAGGAAAAAATGATAAGCAAATTATAATGAATCGAAGTATTGTTGAAATGAAGCACAAACCATAGCTTTCTTGGAGTAAATACTCCTGTAAGTGAATGAAATGTTAGAGATCATGGCGTTGATGAAGCCGGTCCAGTTGAATGAAAGCTCAGTGAGTGATGCCATAGAAACACCTGGTGATTTTCACGTGGTTAGAGAGGTTGAGGCAGAAAAGTTTTACTAGGACCCAAATATCAGAATATTAAAATGAGAATTACCAATGACAACGGGGGCAAGAGATAACCACAGAGAGAAGGGAACTTGCTGTCCAAGGATAAACTGAGTTGCAGCTGCGTTGAAGAAAGGCTCCAGAGCTGCATTGCAGGTATACAACATAAAAAGGATTATCACGTCGAATTGAACAGAAAAGGAAGGTGGAAGAAGATTTCGCAATCAGATGCACATGAAAAGAAAATATGCACCTTTGATAGTGTGAGCAAATGAGACTGCAACAGCAGCGAAGGACACATTGCTAGTGATATGACCAAGGGCGTGGCACAGCGCCACTGGAAAGAGAAGCTTGAGGAGTGTGCCGTTGATAGGCTGCAGAAGCAAAGAGAACAAGTATAAGTCTGCCTTATTTATCATGGCCTAATAGGAGAACAAGCTACGGTAGCCAGGTTCTGTAAAAAAAAAAAAAGAATTACCGCACGCTTTGGGAAGCCGACAGCCCAACCCCCAAGACAGTATATGGTACCGACAAAGAGATGGATTGCCGATACAAAGCTGCAACAATTTCATTTTGTACCAAGGCAAGTCGTCACAGTAAGAGGTGTTGGTTTGAACTTGCTTTGAAGCAAGAGAAAGAAGACGACTTACTATGGGTAAGGGAAGTAGTTGTATATCTTCTTGTTGAGGATGTTGAATATGACGTTCAAGAAATACCTGGCAGATCACTTGGCCAAGCTGCAATCTTTAGGCGACTGAAGAAGGAAGGAAAACAGATAGACGCAGCAAGGGAGGGCGTGGGAGCGGTGAGCGTACCACATGAAGAAAAAGAAGCCGGTGACCAGCGCTGGGTACTTCTCAGCGAAGCCGGCAGGCTTGGCCTCCCTGTTGTGACAGACAACCGAAGGAGAAAGGGAATTCTTGAATGGCGCCATTCATGAAATTGGAGATTTAAAACAGAAAGCGAAATGCTCCTAGACTCACTCGGAGGCAGCGGCGGCTGGGAGGCGGAGCAGCGTCTGCCTCCTGGCTCCTGCTGCCTGCGATGTCAGCGGGGCAGCGGGGAGGAGGAGCGACGGACGGAGCTGGCGGCCCCATACTAGCTGGCCTCCCTCGGGCAATTTGATCGCCGGGAGCTGCGGCGTCGCGGGCGCAGGGGCGGGCGCGGCGCGACGGCGAAGGCTAAGAAGACCGGAGACGCCGGCGGCGCCGGCGGAGAGCGTGCCGAGCGCCGACATTGCAGGAGGAGGAGGAGGAGGAGGTGATGCTTGGACGTGGAGGTCAGTCCTTCTCTTCCGGTCGTGGCGAGGGGTGAGCAGTGTTTAGGCCGGGGTTCGGATAAGGCGGAGGAGGCGGGGAGCGATTTGGTTGGCGGAGGCGCGCGCGCGGAGGATGCCGGGTTCGTGGTGGCAGTCTCGTTCTCGTTGGGGTGCCGCCGAGCAAGGACATCGCCGTCCACACACAGGCTGGGGCCTGGGCTGGCTTGGCTCGGCTCGGCTGGAGATAACGGATGAATGAACTACGTCGGCCAATTCGTACCAGCAACCCGCTGCTCATGGAAATTGGCATAAAATCGCTTGAATTTTTGCTTTTAATATATATATATATACACACGCACTTCTGATTCGCTAGCTTTCGGCTTCAACTTTATGCATTTCATTCCTTACGTTAGAAGTGACTAACTCCAAAAAAAAAAAAGAAAATCCTGCTTGAAAGCTCTGCAATGGATCTTTACATGCATAGGAAATAGAAAAAAAAAATTATTATAGTCTTGCTCTAGAATGAATATCAAAGCATAAAGTTATAGAGGCTGTACCACAACATAAAATCAGCCAGCGTTAGCAACTCCTCTAAAAGTTGTTGATTCTGTTTTACTACTCACTTCGGTTTTAAATTACTAACACAGTTGACTTTTAACATCAGATTATTCGTTTTATTCAAAAAATTTGTTTTAATGTGTAAAATTATTAGTAATGATTTAAATTTTACTAATGATAAATAAAAAATAATAAAATTTTACATATTTGAACAAAATTTTTAAATAAGACGAATGATCAAAGTTGATATTATAAGTCAACAGTGTCAAAAATTTAAAACCAGAGAGAGTATAATATAATGTTCTATGGATTTCATTTATTTTCAAGTTGCAAATGACTAGCTCCAAAACAAATTTGTTAGAATGAGAAGGAATAAAGAATTACTTAGAAAATCTTGTTCTAGAAAGAGAATGTAAGCTTTATCAAGCTCCCTTTTCTTTACGTAGTACTACTAGAAAGAGTTGGTATTGATGGTGGTTCTGCTATTGTAAGATCTCAATTGTTGAGTATCCATCCGACACTTGCGCTGCCTCTCTATTTTGCGCTGATAGGTGAGACCTGGAACCTGGTACCTCTCTAGGACGCGCCCAAGCACCCGCCCCGCCTTTCACCCAAAGTCTCATGCGAAAGTCGGCGGGATAGTGGCCTGCCGCTCCTAGCAATAAGTGGCCTTGAGCCTTGGCTACATAGGCTGCAGGGTTAACCTTACCGTTCGGATCGGACACCGGTTTCCATGAAAACGAACGGATCAAAAACCGCTACACATTTAAAAATTAAAATTAGATGATATTTAGTTAAAATGTTGCAGTAAACTAATTGATTTTTTATTTATTAACCGTTTTGACTGACTCGATCCATTTTTCAGTTTTATTGGTTTTGAACTTTCAAAATTGGTAACGGAACTAATTTTTGAAAGGTTTGGCGAACCATATGCATCTGTGAAGCGTGATTCTGTTTGTCTCTCTATAACAAACCATTCATTCATGGTTTTATTCTTGTTCTATTAGTTTATTTTTTGTTTTCTATTTTTTATGTTGTTGTCATATCTTATTTTTGAGATATCTGAATCCAATCCCTGTATCAGTAGTTAATATCTACGTACATTATGGATACACGGCTTATACTAATAATATTATATATATTATTCTAAATAGAGTCTTACATCCAAGACTTAGCCAGCGAGGTGTATCAGCCATCCTCATACAATCATTACATAAAAAAAAAAGTAAAAAGCAAAAATCACAGTCAAACTTACGCGCAGAATGATCTTACTCATCGCCATCGAGACTAGCTTCCTCTTCTTCTTCATCTGAGCGATAAAGTCAAAAATGAGTATAAAAGTACTCAGCAAGTTCTAACCCCGTACTTAGCTGTATTTATGCTTACAAGGCCGTCAAGGAGAGGCTAGCGTTTTTCTTTTGGTGAAAAGCCAATTTTATACAGGCTTCTTTACAGATGAGTTTTCAAAACAGAGATGAAAGTGTTTCTAATCTATCGATATTTTAGTGCGTGAACCTGGGAGAGTAGTCACCATTCTCACCAGTTTCCAAATTTTAATTGGATAGGTCTTCACTATCTCAACCAGATATTATTCAAAAACACAGGTAGTTACACCTACTCACACCATCAAAAAAGTGAACAAGACTAATCATTGTGAGCCCCAGCTGTAGCGTGTCAATACTGTGACAACAGCCATTCCGGATGAATTATATACTCTGCAAAGGTTGTACATTGTACCCACAGACTATACTTCTCTTGATCAACAGAGTCGCATAACGTTCACTCTAGCACACACTAAGATACTCACAATATCCACCTCAAAATACGTACAGGGGTCATCTCTCAGGGGTTTTGCCTGCCCCCGATGACGCGATAGCACATTCTCGTAGCCAGACCGTGAGTTTAGAATATCCACGTCTGTTCCCTGGATCCTGTACATAAACAAGTTATTACACAACCAGAGGGCTATACCGATGGACAGTACGATCTCATGGCGCAAACTATTGCTGTAATTGAAGACCGGACCGTGAGTATCTCACGTCTACTCTTACGGCTTGTGTCGCTCGACCCCTTAGGTGCCATTGCGGATAACAAAAAGGATGGAGTAAGTCTCGCCTAGACAGGTTTTTTGGTTGTACGAAATCACTACGTTGAGGTCTGATAAATCGGTCCTTATATAGTAAGGGCGGCGCTCATCCACGGTAGATGGACCAGTCCGAAGCCTACACACAGCACACAGTTCTAGAAGCTCGTCCTACGACCAAAAACATCATCCCCTCCTATCACCTATCATCTTTTTTCACTAAGTCCCATCCCACTTTATTTTACGCACTCCTCCAAACTCTTGTAACTCATTTAATAAATGATGGTTATGTATATAGTATGATGAAGCATAGCTTCACGTGAGTGTTCCTAAGCATTCTAGTTCAAAACAATTATCCGTACATTAAAGTATTTAATGACGGGTATCCTACGGTTAAAACCTTTGATTGACAATCCGATATCAAAGCGGTATTTATACTTATAAAGAGCAAGTTACTGACATAAATATAAATACATATATCATAAGTTGGTTCATATCTACATAAAGTTTTGAACATATAGCTACGATCATGCAAGCATACAGTTTCTATAGGTGCATAATGAAAAACTAAGAACAAGATGGTCAAGAGGTTAGGACTTGCCTTCAAAAGCGTACTCGAGCTCTTCCTCGTACTCCGGGTCATCGGTCTTTTCGTTTCTGAGAGCTTCGTCGCCTACGCGAGAAAACGGTAGAAAGTAAATAAATAAATAAATAAATAAATTAAACGGAAGGAGCACAAAACGAAGATCGAATAATGTAGGGCTCAGGTTTACAGTTCTAATAGTGCAAAGATCTCGGTCAACAGAGGTGATGTGCGATAATAGTGGTAAAAATAAGGTGTAAGAGCCTTTTTGAAATTTTCTAAAAATTGGAGGACCAATGTGAATAGGGCTTTGCTAAGTGGGTTTTTACTGTGCAAGGGTGTATTTGCAAAGTGAAGATTTTTCTGGAATTTTTAGAAATTTATTTGGATTAAAAATGGGTTAAGAATAAATTTCTGTGCACACTGGAGTGAGTGGCCGTAGCAATTTTATTAGTGAGGCTGACGCGTGAACTCAAACCCCACTGGTCAGTGGGCGCTGGGCTGCGGCCATCTCGGTGGCGCAACGACGACAAGGTGCATCGAAGTGCTACTTCGTTTTCGCAGGGCACAAGAGGCAGGACGTGGGTGCTGCGATCATGCGCGTGCGGGTTGGCGGGGCCGGAGGCCGCGCGTCGGTGCCTGGTGGCGTGAAGGTGGCGGCGGCGTGTGGTGGCGCTTGGCGCGGTGCTTCGCCTTGAGTGATTCGACCGTGTCGACGAGCTAGGGAGGTAGTGTGGGTGGCGGTGGTGTTGTAGCTCCGATCAGACCGGTGCTCTGGGGACCGGCGACGAGCAATTCGACGGCGCGGCAGCGGCAGAGGTCGGAGGGAAAAGCCGGAATTGGCCGTGAGGGGGACGGGGAACCGACCTGCGAGCTGTGGTGTGCCACAGTGAGGTCGAGAAGCTGCTCGGAGAGCTTTTATAGTCGGCGAGGCGGCCGGAGGAGCGCGACGCGGCGGCGACCGGTCAAGGCGGAGTAGGTGGCGGCATTTACTTGAAGTGGACGAGCTGTACTGTGCGACGCGACGACGTGACGTGAGCTGGGTGCTGGTAGCATGGGCGGCGTGCCGTCAATCGACCGGTCTCCATTGAACGACGGCGGCGCGGTGGAGTGAGCGGACGTTGAGCTCACGCGCGGACGTGACGCAGCGAGGCGGGACGGGACAAGTGGTGCTGTGCGCGACGGGCGGAGCGTCGTCGGG
>BCLG01005647.1:0-24400 GCA_001602295.1 Zoysia matrella | reverse complement strand
TTATAAAAATATTTATAAAATGACATATATATATTTTTATAAAAATACTTTTCAAGACAAATCTAATCATATAATTTTCACATATCTAAACTTTACCAAATTAAAAATCATTTGCAATTTATATTTTTAATGTTTAACCAAAATATTATCAAAACGACATTTATTGTGTAACCGGAGGGAGTAAAGGTGAATGGTTTTTTCCCACCAATTTTGAGGGAAACATTCCTTTGTATTGTGGAAATATTCCTGAGAGGAATACACTGAATAAAGTACTTGCAAAAGAATAATATCCCTAGACAACTAAATTGAGACACAGACGGAAGGAATATATTGTTTCATCGTAATGTTCATCCACCAGGAGAGAAGTTAATGTTCCTCAAGACGAGAAGACACAATGTAAAGACTAGCAGTAGACAATAAGATAAGGCATAATTTAACAAACCAATACTCATATAATCCATCGCCATTGAAGTCCTCAGTAAACATCCTATAAAAAATGCAAAAGAATTTCAGGAGTTCGACATGACAAATTGTTTGGATTCAACATGTTCCCCAATGTTAAGCACTGTTTTTCTCTTCATACCCGATATCATCATGATGAATATCATTGTCGTGACAAACAACCAGCCAGAACAAATAACAAGGCAAAAAGTCGCTGGGCTGAGCACACGTCTCAACAAGGGCCCTACTTGATGTACTGGGAGACCCACTTGAACCCGTCGCCATAGCCCATCTTGCGAACAACACTGCACATGAAAACCTCAAGAGGCCGGACGTTGGAGTCCCCTAGGTTGACCTTGCCCTTCCCAGTTGTGAAATTGCTAAGGCCTAGATGATAGCGCAGCTCCTCTTCAGAAGCAGCATATGGGATATCAATCTTATTGCCAAGGATGAGAAATGGAACATTGGCCAGGGAATCATCAGAAAGAAGAGCATCAAGTTCTTTTTTGGATTCAGCGAAGCGCTCCTTGTCATATGCATCTACCAGGTATACTACAGCATCAACCTGTTACGATAAGAAAAATTAATTAGGCAAACATATCAAAGCTGCTGTAATAACAATACAATACCGATAAGATCAAACACCTGTGTAAAAATAAACGAATTTGAATGTAAAGAACTTATGGAACACCAAAAACAGATGGCAGTCGTTAGTACCAAATTACTATCTTCCAATGTTTCATACAAAGATTAAGGAGTAAGGACCAAGTCAGAGCACAAATAACTGATTAAGGAAAAGTATGCACGTGGATGAACAACAAAATGGCATGTGCAAAATTAGTTGACTACTTTACCTTGGATTTAGCTCGGTTCAGAAGTTGAGTTACAAGAATACAAAGTATGAGTATCTCCTTTCCGACCTTTTTCGCTTTTGGGCCTTCTCAGTTACTATTACACTATATTGAGGCGCATAACAAGAACTGCCAGCTCAAAGCAGAAGGAATATGCTAACGCATTGCAAAATGACCCAGTGGCTATTTGGTAACAAAATAATGAATCAGTGGCCATTCAGTACAAAGAATCAATCGCTAATAATCATTCCTGTGTTGCTACCGGCGTAACGTAAAATCTGAAAGCATTGAATGCTTGAAGGTGGCAAATAAGTTCAGAATATGAGCATGCCGAAGAACAGAGCCAATTATTCAATTTAAAGCAAGGAATTAGGTTGGTATACAATCACATATGTGCCTCAACATATGTAAGGGGAAAAATATATTACCTCGAGATACTGAGAGAAATATTGTATTTGCAAGATCTATTTAGGTGCAGGTTTGCTATATATGGAATGGTCAACTTATCATTATATGGGAAAAAAATCAGGGCAAAGAACACCATTAGAAGAGACATACAACAAGTTTCAGCAACTGATATTCAAAACGTTAGCTCTTCTTAAGGACCTGAGATTTATCTCTATGCAACAAACAACAGAATGTCCATTCCCTCTGATCAATTTGACACCTGCGCACAAAGCCCTTAAACAACCACGATCAGATTCTCTCTATATATCCTCATTTTTATATGTGTGATATCTATCTCCCCAAAATTTCATGTTATATCGCAATTCACCAATTTCCGGCGTTCTTTCCAACATCACCAAAAAGGAAACAAAACGAACGTCCCGTCTAGTCCATCATCATTCCTGGACGTAACATCCGTCGCTACCAGTGAACGAAGCAGCCGAAGCGCCAACAGAGCACGCAAAGCATGATGCCGTCTATCAGATCTGACGGCCCGACATGTGCGTGCGATACGGGGAACAGCTAGTATGAAATAGGGAAATACCTTTGCGTAGTAGTCCTTCCAGACGCGGCGCGCGATCTGGTGGCCGCCGAGGTCGAAGGCCTTGAACTTGATCTTGCCGATGCTGAGCTCCTCCGACGTCGGGTGCTGCGTCGGCTGGTGCTGCACCAACCGCTGAGCGAGAGAAAGAGAGAGAGGGAGGGGCGCGAACGGTTCAGAAAGATCGAAGAACACGACGAAGAAATGAAATGAAACGAGAAATCTGGGGAGAGGCAGCGCGGATCCGGTACCTCGTCCTTGAGCATGTGGAGCAGCGTGGTCTTGCCGGCGTTATCGAGGCCGAGGAAGAGGATCTTGGCCTCCTTATGCCACAGCCCCAGCGAGGCGAGCACACCGTAGAACCAGTCCCACAGGAACATTTCGTTGCCCGCTTCCTCTCCCTCTCTCGCGCTGCGCTACGCCTCCTCCTCCTGCCTGCCGGTCTTCGGACCTCTCTCGGGCACGGCCGCCGAGACCGACGGGATCTGGAAGTAAGTGGGTGGTGGGAGAGGAAACCGAGGAGAGGGCGGGTGGATCTGAATCTGGCTTGCCTTTGGGGTGGGGTGGGGTGGGTGGGTGTCGCTGTTTTGCTGTTTGGTTGGGGTTGGGAAGGGGTCATTATGACAAGCAAGATAATAAAGAGTCTATTAGAAATATACCACTTTTATATGAATGAATTCAATATTATTGAAAAAAATAAAAAAAAATTTCCTCGGTGGACAGGTCACTGGACGTGGATCAGACATTCCCCGCCCAATGTCTTGTTTGGTATAGATTTTTAAAAATAGCTTCTTTAAAAAAATAACTTCTTTAAAAAATAACTTATATAAAAGTAGATTTTCTATGAGAAGCATGTCGGTGTTCTGATCATCTGCACAGCAAAATTCACGTAATCGTAGAGAAATTTGGTGCGTTTTTCGTATCAATATGGTTTAGTCTACGAGAGACTCAAGAGTTAGCTTGGTTTGAACCACCACAGATATGTAATACCCTACATTCAAGAGAAGAGTGGATCATAAGCTCGAAACAAGGTTACAATGGTGAAAGGGCTCTAGCACGAGTCAGAACCCTAGCACGCGTATGTGATATGTGTATACGATGACTCGAACAAACTGAACATGTCGAATGAGGCCTCTAGTACTCCGTTGTATATGGGTCGGACCGGGGTTACTAGACTTAGTATCTATGAAACCGAGACACCCTCTGATGGGTGGGGCCGCGGTCTTCTACGAGGTTGATCCTTTGGCGCCCACTGGTGTCGAAGCAAGTTGCCAGTGTTCTTCGATCATCCTTTGTCCATCGTAGAGGATAAAAGTTACTTTGCCGTTTAGCTTTACCACCCGTTGGACTGCTTTTCCCTTGTGCTGGCTTGCTTTATCTCTCGCGAGGTTGCTTTACCTTCCGTTGTATAGTGTCAAGAATCTCTGCGCTTGTTAGAGGTGGTTGTTGAGGCAGTGACCGACCCTAGGGTCGGACGCGTAAGACGGTTCCCATCCGTTGTCGTAGACAGGTCCCACTATCAGTCAGGACCGGCCCTTAAGCAACGAGGCCAAGTTTTCGAGTAACTCCGACCCCTGAGGGGTCAGGTTTTTGCGTGGTGGAGTCTTCGATGAGTCATTACTTCGGTTCATGATCCTAAGTCCTTCGTTGGGCTTTCGTATAATCTTGGGGCAGCAGGTACCCGGGGTATATCATCCCGACAATAGCCATCGAGCCCTGCGCGGTTTGCAATCTTCGCTGAGACGTAGCCCCAAGCTCCTTGTCAATCCGAAGGGTCGGTCAAGGGTTTAATCCTTTGTTCGGTTGTTGGTCTTCAGTCGTTGATCCTATGGGGGCACGCGAGCGCGCTTGTAGGGCGGAGCCTTCGGGCGATCCGAAGAGTCGGTCGGGGGTTAAAACTTCATTCTTCATGCATAAAATCCTGCGGAGGAGCGCGAGCGCACACGTAGGGCGAAGCTCTGAGCCCTCCGGTGATTCGAAGGGTCGGTCAGGGGTTTAGTCTTCAAAACAGGTTTCCCTGACCTTTGTCATCAGTTAGAACCAATTTTCGGTATTGGTCGGAATCAGTCGAGGCCAGTTTTCGTCATTGGTCATGTTTCAAATGGAATGCCTAGATTCAACCGGTCAGGCCGGTTGTGTCTCATGATGGGCATAGCGCTTGGGATGGACCAAACGAATCGGTCAGATTTCGTGATTAGCGCATGTGGGCAGGGGTTAGGCCGTGTGGTTCAGCAATCGACCCTAGTCTGCCCCAATATTGGGGTCCCAGTCCCGCAGCATCCACGTGGCGCACGGGCAATGGGTCTCGAGAGTGAAAACGTCGCATTGCAGCCTGACTGGGAGTATTAACACCGCCCATCGATTTGCGCGTGCACATCCCGTCCACCTGGCGCCAGGTGGACATTTATGAGGCTGGCACGCGCGCAGCACATCAGACGTCACCTCAATCGTCGGAGGCAACGAAAGTTTGACTCAGGCGCACCCATCAGTGGGTTGGGTGCAGAGATCGTGGGTGCCCATTAGTTTGCGCGGCCATCATGACGCGGATTAACATCGCGGCGAGCCACATCGCATCGTGCCACGGGGATCGTGGGGGAGGAACCGTTCGTCTCTTTCAGATATAAAAGCGGGGGAGTTGCGTTGCTTAAACTTCCTTCTTCCTCATGCCTTCGATCTCTCGCCATCTTTGTCGTCGCCATGGCCGCAAAGTGAAGCAATCAAGCGCCTCTAATGATGTCCTAGAGAACAGTGCAGAAGCGAGGCTCATCCAGACGCGGGCCTCCATCGTTGGAGGGTGGTGTGGTGCCAGTCGGCTCCGGCTCCTGCGGCAAACGAGATCGTCTCCTTTACCCACTTCCACAAGCGTGGGCTCGGGCTTCCCTGTTTCGAGTTCTTCTGCGAACTGCTCACCTTTTATTGCGTCGGCCTCCATCATCTCAACCCGAACGGGCTCCTTCACATCTCCATCTTCGTCACTCTTTACGAGGCCTTCCTTGGAATCCCTCCACACTTCGAGCTGTGGAGGTATTTCTTTAACATCTAGCGGTCCTCCGGCAACTGCCCCGGTGGTCGTCGGTACGGGGTCGCTGGGATCTACCTCCATAGCAATCGGGCGGCAGAGTACCTCAGCGTCCCCCTAAAGAAGTCACTGAAGGGCTGGGATGAGGAGTGGTTCTACGTCTACAACCTCGCTCTTGAGTTGCCGGCGTTTAGTGAAGAGGTCTCCATGGTGCGCGATTCGTGGTACTCCCTACCATCGGTCGCCAAGGTGCAGGAGTTGGTGCCGCTCCTCGTTCGGATCGGGGACCTGCGAAGCACCGGCTTGATCGCTGTCAAGGTGGTTTGGACCTTTCTGCAACATCATATGCTCCCACTCCAACGCCACGACTGGCACATGTGGGAGTACATCGGCCTCGCCGACAGCACTCGCGTGGTGATCGAGGAGGAGTTGCCGAGCGTCGAGGTCGACCCTCGAGTGGTGCGTATGCTGGAGGGCTACATGCTCGGGGAGCTCACCAGCGGTCCAAAGCCGTTGTCTGCATCTTCGGGGGTGAGTTGCTCTTTCTGGCGATTTTCTTTGTCAGATTTTGTAGCGTAGTCGTAGTGAGTGTTAAATTGAGCCGACCGTTGCTGGTGTCGTTGCAGGTGGGTGGGTCTTCTTCGTCCGCACCAGCATCATTGCTGGTGCGGGCAGGGTCATCTTCTTCGTTTGCTGCGGCGACGGTGGGGGTTGGACGTCGCCGTGGACAGTAGGCTGGAGACCGAGTCCAACGGTGCTCTGAGCTGTCTGACAAAGAGAGCGAGGGTCGGTGGTTCGGGCATCGTCCTCGTCTCCAACCCCGTCATCCACCCGGTGCTGCCCATGATTAGGGGGCAACGGCTATCTCGCGCACTCAGAGGGCCGGTCAGCAGGGGTTGGGTCACACCGTCCCTCTCCCAGTTCAGTGGTCGAAAGTGTAAATGTCTGCTTCATGATCTTTGAAGTCCCCTAAAAAGTACGAATGAATTGTGGTGATTGAATGAACAACCATAGGTAACAGTTGTATTGCAGGTACCACCTCGCTAATTCTACATCAACATGGTGGGTTTCCTCGGTAGATGACAAGGACAAACCCTAGAAGAGTTTTCGGGCGTCGGAGGACCAAAGCTAAGGACTAGCTAGAGAGTCCATAGAAACGCTGGTACTGTTAAGGGGGGTAAGGTCATTTGTCTCCTGTTATAAAAGTGTTAGACGGTGTGAATGCTCTTTAGATCCTCAAAAAGCACTAAAGATGATAGAGAAAGCGAAGTTGAAGACTGAAGCTCAAGTCCAGCTAAAGTTTCAGTTACCGGACAGTCCGGTGAGGTCACCGAACAATCTGATGAGCCCTAGAGGAGCCAGTCCAGAGAGAGGTGCTCTCTAGAGTCGAGGTAATGCAGTCACCAGACGTGCAATGATCAGACAGTCTGGTGAGCTGAAAGTTGAAGTCCAGAGAACGTCTTTGGGGATCTAAAATTGAAAGTCACCGGAGAGTCCGGTGATGGTATGCACCGGATAGTCCAGTGTCCTATGGAATGAATTTCAGAGAGGGTGTTTTCCTTACCGAGGAGGAAGAAGGGTCACCGGACAGTCATAGTCAGTTTTATGACATCATGTCCCAACGGTTGTTTCTGAGCTTGAAGCCTATTTAAACCGTGAAGGGGGACATTTTTCTGTGTGCCCTTGATCAGGGACACCACCAAGAGAGCACACTACAAGATTGGAGATCTTTGGTGCTGGTAGAAGAGTGATAGGGAGCATTCATACACTTCTAAAGCTTGCAGGGCTTAAGAGGAGTGATTTTTGCCTATTACTCTTGGTGTGGGCGGCCTAGACGAGCTAGAAGTTGATGCTCGAGCTTATGAGGAGATTATGAAGACAACGCTAAGTTTGTACGTGGTTTCGAGTCCCCTGCTCGAAAGAGACACCAAGGGGAGCGCCCGAGCCTTGAAGGCTTGCATAACGCTTGGGTATTGTGTACGACAGCCGGGTCGCCGGTGACTTCACTCCAAGAGTAAAATGTACCCTTGTAGGCATCGTTCTAGGAACGATGGGAGGAACCAATATTTCAACGGGAGTGGTTCAACGAGGATTAGGGGAAGGCGCCTACCTTTCGAGATCTCAAGAAAAAATCACTAAGCATTCTCTATCTCACTCTCTTTACTTACCGCATTTACTTACCGTTTGAGTAGTGTGATAGGTTGTTCTTTGATTCCTTTTGTGACTATTGTGCTAGTGCATGCTTGTTGTTATTTCTTTATCACTAGCATTGTTAGAGGTCTTGGCCTACTAGAACTGTTTAGGTTTGCTTCCGTTGCGATCGAGTCTTATAGTTTTAGTTCATAGCGAAATTAGAGCTATAAGTCCACTAATTCAACTCTCTTCTCAGTGTCCTTGATCCTTACAGTAAGTCCCTATCACAACAATTTGTTTGTTGAAACAAATGTGTACGAATGATGTAATTATCTTGTTTGCCTCAATAGGGCGCCGATGGCGGTCCTTGCTGGTCCTGTTCCCGCGTCGGGGAGCGGGTCAGCGGTTGGCGGAGGAGGGTCAGATCTCCCGATGGCGGCAGCTGAAGAAGCTTCACAGCCTCTTTCGATTGCCCCACTGTGTCCAAATCCTCCACCGCACAGTTCATCGGCGAGTGCGCCATCTTGTGGAGAAGTTTCACAGCCTCTTCCGCCCCAGGATGCGCCGGCCAACTTGCCAGTCACTGAAGAAGTTTGGCATCCTCTTCCCTCATGTGGTGACGTAGAGGGTCGGGAGGAGGCTGCTGCTAACGAAGCAACTCAACCTCCCTCGATTGCGGGGGCTGAGGGGATGACGTCGCGGCGGTCGGGGAAGGTGATCAAGCGTCAGCCCTGACTGCCGCAACTAAGGGGTGCAGAGGGCACCAAGCCCGCCCTCTGCGAGGTAGCCGTCGAACCCGACCCTGACTGGGACCGCCGAGGGTCTGGCTGAGGCGAGCAGCAAGGCGGCGAAGGCGGCTGCTGTGTCGGAGGCCGAGGTTGCGGCCGTCGGGACCTCGGCTCCCAACCGTTGTGGGTCGAACGCGGTGGACCCCCCACCTGGTGAAGTGGTGGCACATGCCCTGGGCTACTACGACCACCAGGTGAGCGGGGTTCGAAAGATCGTTTATTCGGTCGACTCATCTCTGAGCATATTGCTCAACGAACTGGCCAAGTGCTAAGATATTCTCAAGGGTCCCGGTCTGCATGAAGCTCAGGTAAGTCGTAATTGATTTAGGAGTTCATTAATGCGAACCTTCGTTATGCGCAACACTTAATTGTGCCGTTTGTAGGAGATCCTCTTCCAGTCACTGGGTCAGCCCCCGAGTGACCCGAGTTGGAGGCGGAGGTCGAAAACCTTCGTCGGGAGCTGGGACAGGCTCGGGCTGGTCAGGACATGTTGACGAGGGACGCTCTTTGTCTCCATCAGGAGATCAAGGCCGCACAGGTGTTAGCTTCATGACCATTTAAGCCCCTCAAAAGTATTAATGATTTTGTTGATTGAATGAGAATCGTGAACTAACTTGTTGGATGTAAGTTCGTCAACACTATTCTCCACTTCTTTGTGTTGGCTGCTTCAAGGTTGTTCGGAACCCTGGCATGTTTTTCTAGGAAGGAGCTGGTCTAAGGCGAAGGATGATCTAGAGCCATGTGTGGCTTAGTTTTTAGGCCCCTAAGTCTACAGGAAACACCAGTACTATTAAAAAAGTTCGGGTCACTCGTCTCGGTTTTACAAGAATTAAAGAGTATGGATGCTTTAGGTTCTATAAGGAACTTAAGTGATCAGTGGAAGCATGAAGATGTCAAAAGTTGCAGCGGGAAGCTACAAGATCTTGAAGAAGCCAAGTTTCTGCAATTGTTCTGGCACCGAACAGTCCGCTGTGGGTCAAAGCCAGAAGTCTAGAGAAGATGTTTTCTGAAGACTGAGAAGAGGAAGTTACCAGACAGTTCGACAAAGTCATAGGACAGTCCGGTGAGTGCAAGTAATCAAAGTTCAGAAAGAAGTGCCCTCTGGAGAGTCAAGAGGAGTAGTCACCGGGCAGTTCGGTGATCCTAGAAACTGAAAACCAGAAGAGGTGTCTCTGAAAATTCAAAAGGGAATGTCACCGGACAGTCTGATGATGGTATGAATCGGACAGTCCGGTGTCACAAGGAATGGATTCCACAGAGAATGTTGTCTGCAAGTTGAAGACCAAGTGTTACTGGAGAGTCTGGTGGTCCTAGTCATCGACTGCAAAAGGCAGTCAGCTTTTTAACAACGGCTCTTAATAGTTGTTTCAGGGCGTAAGGTCTATTTAAACCGTTGGGGGAGCTGTTGTGGAGGTTGCTCGTGGCCAGAATAGTCAGAGATCATTTGTGAATAGCCAAAGGTCACCAAAGAGTGCACAAGAAAGCTTCTAGTGAGATCTTGAGTGCTTGTGAAGAGTAGCAAAGAGCATTCATATATTTCTAGAGCTTGTGAGGCTGAGAGAAGTGTCCTTGACTTGTTACTCTTGATCTATGGCAGCTTAGACGGGTTAGGCATTGTTGTCCGAGCTTCCAAAGTTTTGTGAAAGAAGACATCAAGTTTGTGATGGTTTCAGGTTCTCCGCTCAAAGGAGACACCAAAAATGAGCACCCGAGCCTTGGAGGCTTGCTTTATTGTTTGCTACGGCTGAGGCGCCAGTGACTTCACTTCAAGAGTGAAGCGTAACTTTGTGAGCATCGTTTCGAGAATGACAGGAGGAACCAAGACTCCGACGAGAGTGGTTCAACAAGGATTAAGGAAAGGTGCCATCCTTTCGAGACCTTAGGAAAAATCGCTGAACATCACTTTCATCCTTCTCTTTACTTACCGTATTTACCTTTTGCGAGTAGTGTGATAGGTTGCTTGGTTGTATCTTTTGGTGGCTCTTGTGCCTGTTTGCTTACTAGTTTGATAAGTTGTTTTGCTCTTTATCTTCTTGTGCTTGATTGTTTTCTAGCTTGTTTTACTCTAGCTTAGTCCTTGCTTGCTAGGAGCGGCGATGAAACTCACGTACGACAATTGAGATTAGAGGTGAGCTTGTTCCTAAACATATTTCTTCCTTGCTTTGAGAATAAATTGCTATCTAATAACTTTATCATGATTAAAAATATTGGAGAGGGTCGAGGGAAGAATGAAAAAGAACATGGAGATGCTCAAGATTAGCAATGGACGTTCGACAGCGGAGGAGATTCAAACAACTCGGGTTCAAGTCTGACTCGGACTCCAGGAGTAGCCTGCACTAAAACAGATACTCCGGTCTCATATGAGCTCCGTTTTGGACGTTCTAGATATGGATAGAAAGCTAAGGAGATAAGCTTTCCAACGGATCTAGTCACGTGTCATAATACATCCTACATCTCTAGGAATCGCTGAAACAAGATGACATATAAAAACTACCTTAGTGTTAGAACACTATCTTTTGGTCTTTGTGCCATGTATCTTTTCTATACCTATTAGTATTAGGGTTTGCCCCCATGGTCATCCTAAACTCTATATAATTAGTAGTCGCCATCATTAGGGTTAGGTTTTGATTAGTTTTTATTTGTTATAAACAGTTTCATCGTTTGACGGTTTGTTGGTTTTCCAACTTCGTGATTTAATTTAAATTTCACAATTGAGTTGCATTCTTCCTTGTATTTGCTTGTGTTCTTCGATTCGCTGGGTGGGATTAGCTTTTTTGGCGAGGTCAATCGTGTGGGCACGGTTGATAACTAGAGGAGGAGTGGTGCTACGATTGCGAGGTTCAAATCGTGTTGATTTGAGGCCGGATCAATTGTGTGTCGCATCTCCACTAAATCGAGAGTTACCACAACCTAACGAAAAATCGGGAACCATGTACATATCAAGTTGGTTGCTAGTTTTACTAGAATTTAGGTAGAGTAAGAAAACGACCTAGTAGTGTTAGTGCCCGATTCAACCCTCTTCTTGGTCACTGGATCCTTACAGCGGGAGGAGGCCCGGGCGGCTTAGGAGAAGGCCCAGGCGGCCCAAGAGGAGAAGAGGAGGGCCTCCGCCGATCTTGCTGCTGCCGTGCAGACTGCTCCAGTAAGTTACCTGTTGTCTTGGTTTCTTTCTCGTTGTCTTCATCTCTAGGAGCCGTGGATTGAGGTCGGTCATTCTGCTCAGAGCTCCAGGAGTGGCTGAGCCACGCGAACACGGAGGTGCAGGCCCCCATGGGTCGGCAACTCTCTGTCGAGGCGGGTCGGCAGAAAGACGTGGCTGACCTCAAGATGGCCGAGGAGGACAGTGAGCAAGCTGTCAACCTTTGGGTCATCACCAACGCAACCCGTGTGGCGGCGGAGGACGAGGCCGCCAAACTTGCCGCGGAGCTAGTGAAGCTGCAGAGGTCTTCCGGCGAGGAGATGGCCCATGTGCAGCAGGAGCTGGCCGACGCACACGCTGCGGTCGGGGTCGTCAGTGAAGAGTGCGACGGTACGTACCTTTGGAGCACTTTGTTAAGTTTAGTGCCGAGATGGGGTCAGCTGTTGACTCTTATCACTTTGTAGCTGCGGTTTGTGATTTCTGAAGCCTGAGGTCGGTCGCCCGCCGCATGCTTCGATTGGTCTTCGTCGGGGTGACCGAGGACGACGTCTGGACGAAGTACGCCGAGCATGTGCTGGGGCAGCTTCTCGGGCTTATCGCTGCCGCACTGGTCGGCGCCTTGGAGGACGGAAGCTCACTGGCCCTGGTGCTGACCGTGTTGCACTACTGGCGATCAATCTTGCGCGCATCTCCAAGGGGTTCGCTGTGGATACCTCGGATGAAGAGATCGCGCGCTTGACGACCGAAGTGCGATTTCAGGCGAGGGAGCTTTGCTCCGGATTCCTGGCAGGGAACTTCGTGCAAGTGCGGTTCGGGTCGATGCCGGGGCGACCTCAAGACTCTCGGCGATCGCCCCGAGCTTCGTAGGCGTTAGGTTTTCCTTGTAATGCTTCTTGTATGTAAATAAGAATTTTGCACTTTGGCGTTATGAATGACCAAGTTTTTGATCCTCTTTTGTGCTTTCGTAGTGTTTCGTACTTAACATTTTTCGTAATCTGTTGGGCTTTGATCAAGCGAGTGGGTCGGGTATAGCTCGTAGGGTCGAGTGTCAAGCTCGTACATCCGTACAGCGTCACCAGCTCCGGGTCGTTGATCGTTATCTGCAAGGAAAACTTAAACGAGAGCGCTCATATTCCACTTAACACGTTGGACGGTCACCCGCAAACTCGGTGCGGGTCGAGGAGTCGGGCCCGAGGAAACGAAAAGGAGGCGCGGAGCCTTGGAACGAAAGACTAAGGCACCGAGCCTTAGAACGAAAAACTGAGACACAGAGCCTGAGAGCGAAAGGCGGAGGGTCAGACATTTTGACCCTTAAGCAGGGGACACTGGTAGTAGCCCTCGGGCGGTGAAGGGCGACCGGGTCGGCTGCGCTTCGTCGTCCAAATAGTAAGTAGAAGAGCGAGAGGTGCATACAAAACTTAGTTGATTTTATTATGAATAGAATCGACATAGTTTCTCGATGTTCCAAGCACTGCCTAGCTCCCTGTCGCTCTCGGTAGGAACCGGGCCTTAGAACTCGCTTGATTACATGCGGCCCCTCCCACGAGGGAGACAACTTATGATGGTCGGTCTTGAGCTGG
The DNA here is from genome assembly GCA_001602295.1 of Zoysia matrella. Taxonomy (NCBI): domain Eukaryota; kingdom Viridiplantae; phylum Streptophyta; class Magnoliopsida; order Poales; family Poaceae; genus Zoysia; species Zoysia matrella. Next base: position 11,461 of record BCLG01005647.1, on the reverse strand, counting down.
ACCCTCTTGAGTACAAGATCTCTTACGTTGAAGGCCCGACCCTTGACGCAACGAGCGTGTAGACGTCGTAGAGCCTGCTGGTACTTGGCCGACCGTAGAATGGCGACGTCGTGCGCCTCGTCCAGCTGATCCAGGGCGTCCTGTCGCATTGCTTCTAACCTCTACTCGTCGTAGGCTCGAACCCTCGGAGAGTTGTGGTCAAGGTCGGTCGGCAGCTAGCTTCTGCTCCAAACGTAATGAAGAAGGGGGTGAACCCCGTAGTTCTGTTGGGGTTGTTCGTAAACCCCACAACAAGGACGGAAGTTCTTGGACCCACCATTCGGTCGCCTGTCTGAAGTAGTCGTCGATCTGGGGCTTCAACCCTGGAGAACCATCCCGGTAGCGCGCTCGACCTGACTGTTAGTCCTCGGGTGGGCCGCGGAGGCGAAGTCAAGTCGGATGTGGTACTCCTCACAAAATTTCTGGAATCACTGACCGGTAAACTGTGTGTTGTTGTCGGTGATGATGCAATATGGGACTTCGAATCGGCAGATGATGTCGTGGAAGAATTCGACCGCTCGGCCGACGCTGATGTAGGGCACCGGTTTGGCCTCAATCTACTTGGTGAATATATCGACAGTGACGAAGAGGTGGGTGAAGCCCCCGATAGCTTTTCAGAAAGGCCCAAGGATGTCCAGCCCTCAGACCGCAAAGGGCCATATGATTGGGATCATCTGGAGCTCTTGGACTGGCATATGCATCTCGCGAGCGTAGAACTAGCAGTCCTTGTATGAACGGACGAGCTACTCGGCGTCGAAGACCGCAGTGGGCCAGTAGAACACCTGGAGGAAAACTTTCCCAACTAGAGTCCTCTGGGCAGCATGGTGACCGCAAATGCCCGAGTGGATATCTTCGAGGAGATGCAGACCCTCCGCCTAAGAGATGCAGCGTTGGAGGATGCCACTGGTGCTTCTCTTGTGGAGTTCATTGTCGATAATGTCGTAGGCTTTGGCTTGGCAGGAGATTCACCTGGCTTTGTTGGTTTCGGCCGGGAGAGTGTCGTCTTGGAAGAAGGGGAAGATATCTTGGGATCAGTCGGGGATGATGGCCATAACTTTCGGCTCCGAGGTCGAGGTCTGCTCGCTGACTGCCGCCTCGACCTTGGGGTCAGTGGTATCATCTTTGAGCTTGATGGTCGGTTCGGAGATGATTTCGAGGAGGATGTAGTCGAGGACCGGATCCCGCCCTGAGGCCATCCTGGCCAGGTCAGCTGCTTCGTTGTCTTGACGTAAAACGTGATGGAGCTCGAGCCCGTCAAACTTGTCTTCGAGCTTACGAACTTCTTGGTAGTAGGCGTCCATCTTCGGGTCTCGGCAGCCTGATACCTTCATGATTTGATTAATGAGGAGCTCAGAGTCGCCCTTAACGTAGAGCTGTCAGAAGCCGAGGGTGATGGCCATTAGAAAGCCGTGAAGCAGGGCTTCATACTCGGTAGCATTGTTGGAGGCTCAGAAATGAGTTTGTAGCACGTATCAGAACTTGTCACCCTTTGGGGAAATGAGGATGATGCCAGCCCCCAAGCCCTTCAGCTTATAGGAGCCGTCGAAGAACATCGTCCAGTGCTCGAGGTCGGCAGCGGTCGGCCCATCTTGAGCCTCCGTCCACTCGATAATGAAGTTGGTGAAGGTTTGGAATTTGATGGCTTGGCGAGATACGTAGGTGATGTCATGACCCATGAGCTCCATAGCCCACGTGCCGATCCGCCTGACCGCATCCTTGCCGTTGATGATCTCCCTGAGTGAAAAGCTTGTCACCACCCGGATGGAGTGGCTGTTGAAGTAGTGGCGCAGCTTACGATTGGTGATGAGGATGGCGTAGAGTAGCTTTTCCACTTGGGTGTATCGGGTCTTGGCGTCAGTTAGCACCTCGCTGATAAAGTAGATGGGCCGTTTGACCTTCAGGGCCCGACCCTCCTCCGAACGCTCGACGACGAGAACGGCGCTGATGACCTTTGTGGTTGCGAAAATGTAGACAAGCAGTGGTTCACTAGGGGTCCGCGAAGTCAGAACCGACGGGGTTGATAGCAAAGTCTTGAGTTGCTCAAACGCCTCCTGGGCCTCGGTGGTCCAGGTGAAGCGGTCGGATTTGCACAGGAGTCGGTACAACGACATGGCCTTCTCGCCGAGTCGAGAGATGAAATGGCTTAGCGCCGCCAGGCACCCGGTAAGCTTCTGGACCCCCTTGACGTTGTTGATGGGGCCAAGGTTGCGGATGACGGTGATATTCTCAGGGTTAGTCTCGATGCCGCGCTCGAAGATAACAAATCCAAGCAGCTTGCTAGAGGGGACAGCGAAGATGCACTTCTCGAGGTTGAGCTTGACGCAGTACCTTCAAAGGTTGGCAAATGTCTCCTGCAGAGCTTCAATGAGGTTGGCAGCTTGCCGAGTCTTGATGACGATGTCGTCGATGTAGACCTCTAGGTTTCGACCCAACTGGTCGTGGAAGCACTTTTGCATGCAGCGCTGATACGTGGCGCCGTCATTTTTGAGCCCGAACGGCATGGTGCTGTAGCAAAAGGAGCTGAATGGCATGATGAAGGACGTGATCGGCCGGTCAGAGTTGCGCATAGAAATCTGATGGTACCCGAAGTACGCGTCAAGGAAACTAAGAGTTTCGCAGCCAGCGGTGGAGTCGACCACCTGATCTATGAGTGGAAAGGAAACAGATCCTTTGGGCATGCTTTGTTGAGACTCGTATAATCAACGCACAATCTCTATTTTTCATTCTTTTTCTTGACCATTATAAGGTTGGCTAGCCACTCGGGGTGGTAGACCTCTTGGATAAACTTGGTGTTTAGCAGCTTGGTGATCTCTTCTCTGATGGCTCGGTGCTTCTCATCGTCAAAATGCCAGAGTCATTGCTTCATCGGTTGGGACCCGAGAATGATGTTGAGGGAGTGCTTGACGACCTCCTTCGAGATGCCCGGCATATTAGAGGGTTCCTAGGTGAAGACGTTTCGATTTCAGGCAAGTAAGTCGACAAGCGCGCTTTTCTATTTGTCGAAGAGTGCTGTCCTGACCCTGGACTTCTTGGTCGGATCGGAGGGGTCAAGGACGATGGCCTTGGAGTCGTTGGCGGGTTTGAAGGACGTAGAGGTTGATGGCTTGGAGTCGAGGGCCAGGGCCGACCCCTTGGTCTTGCGGATCTCGTTAAGCTCGACCGACTCTGAAAGGGTGACGGCCAGCTTGAAGCTTTCCTGCTCATAGGCGAGCACGTGTTTGAAGTGGGATGCCACGGTGATGACGCCCTTGGGCCCTAGCATCTTCAGCTTGAGGTAGATGTAGTTTGCGACGGCCATGAACTTGGCGTAGCAAGGTCAGCCGAGGATGGCATGGTATGTGCCGATGAAGTCCAAGACCACGAAGGGGAGCTTATCGGTCCTGCAATTGACGCGGTTGCCAAAGGTAACCGGGAGGGTGATTTGCCCCAGGGGTATAGCACGATCCTCGGAGATGACTTCGTGGAAAGGAGTGTAGTTTAGACGGATGTCGAACTCCGAGAGCTTTATGGCCTTGAAAGTGTCGACATAGAGGATGTTGAGAGCACTGTCGCCATCCATGAAGATCTTGGAGAGGCGCGTGGTGCCGATGATGGGGTTTAGCACCAGGGAGACGCCCTGGCTAAGGCATGTGGTCGTGGTGGTCGGATCTGTCGAAGGTGATGGGTGCCTCGGACCACTTCAAGTAGGTCGGGACGGTGTTTTTGGCGATGTTGACATCTCGCCAGGTCTGCTTCTGTTGGCGCGAAGACTCATGGGCCACCGACCCACCGAAGATCATGACGCAGTCCTTCGGCTCGAGGAAGGCAGTGTAGTTGTTGCCTTCGACGTCCTTTGCTGGAGGATCAGGACGTGGAGGCTAGCGGGAGTCGGGGCGAAAGTTACCACTGAAGAACTGCTTCATCAGGTAGCAGTCTCCGAGCGTGTGCTTGACAGGGGTCGAATGGTTGGTGCAGGGCTTGTCGAGCAGCTTCTCGAAGTGGTTGTTGTGGTCGGCAGGTTCCTTTGCTTAGAGTCAGGGCTGTCGCTCGGTGACACCAACGAACTCGTCGTTGCTTTTCCTACACTTCTTGGGTCTCTTGCTGCTCGAGCTGCCTCCAGACCGTCAGTTGGGGCATCGTTTGGAGCGGTGGTCGGACTTGTGGTCGGGCTTGGACTTCTCCTTGTCCTTGCCCCGATCCCGGTCAAAATTGGCTTGGACAGCTTCCTTCCCGATGGTGAAGGTGGTGGCGATGTCGAGGAGGGCACGGGCCGTCCGAGGGTTTTTACACCCCAGCTTGTGGATGAAAGCCTTAGAGGTCATGCCGCAGGTGAAAGCGTTGATGACGTTGGTGTCGCTCACGTCGAGTAGCTCGTTATGTTTGCGCGAGAAACACTGGATGTAGTCTCAAAACGACTCGCCCAACTTCTTCTTGCAATTCTTCAGAGCTCAGGAGTTACTTGGCCGAGTGTAGGTCCCTTAGAATTTGCCGACGAAGATGCGCTGAATGTTGGACCAGTCGTGGATGCTGTCCTCGAGAAGGTGCTCAAGCCACCTCCTAGCCAAATCGGACAGAAAGAGTGGCAGGTATTGGATGGCAAACAGGTCGTCCACACCCCTAGCTCTGCAGGCGAGGCGATAGTCTTCGAGCCAGTGGGTAGGGTTGGTCTTATCGGAGTACTTGATGACGTTGGTCGATGCGCGGAGTCTTTGCAGAAACTTTGCTCTGCAGATCTACGTTCCGAACGCTCGAGACCCGACCTCGTCAGGGCTGGGACTCTGGGGATGGTCGTAGCTGTGCCGCCGGTCATGGTGATCGGGAGTTCGTTCGCTCCTGGACTCAGCGTAGCGCTTGCTCCGGGCCTACCTTCTGGTATCAATGGTGTGGCGCATGTCATAGTGCTGCCCGAGGCGCTGACGAATAGATCTAGCCGACAATGGAAGGTCTCGTACCTCGGTCCAACCGCCATGGCTGTTGCGTGCCAGGCATCGTCGGTCAGCGCGTGGTCGTTGGCTGCTATGGACCTCGGAGTGTTGCGACCGGAGTGACGGTTCTGGTTGTTGAAGCGCGCCATGGAGGTAGACGATCATAGGTCTCCTTAAGCATGGGGTTGTCGGGCGTGGCAGACTCGTTGAGGACGTAGGTCGCGGCTGCCAGGTTCTCGAGCGGGTTGTCGAAGACGGGAGTGTCACTGTCCATGATCTGCTGGTAGGTGGACCGCTCGTTGCGGCAGCTTCTTGCCCGAAGTATTGACCTCGACAGCAACAGTTTTGTGCCGAAGGGCCTGCTCGACGATGGAGAGCACGTGCTGACGTGGATAGGTGTCAGCGTCCAGAGTTTTGTCGGGAGTCATTTCCTCCACGACCTTGGTAGCTTGTTGAAAGCACTCCCGAGCTGGGTTGTGACCTAGCACCGTGTGAGCTTGACGATAACGGGCCGCGCGTCGCTTGCGCAGGGCCTGAAGATGAAGCTCGCCGCCTTGATCAGCGATAAAATCCAGGCTCTCGAAACGGAAGGCCTGGCCAGCGGTGAAGACTGGGACGCGCCACGATCGACCATCACGAGCGATGGCAACCGTGAAGCTCCCAAAACGAATGTGAGAGATTGAAGTCTCTCCCATCAGAGCGAAAATCGAAGCCATCGAAAGCGGCAAAGTGAAAACGCACCACGAAAACCCTCTTTCTGGCGCGCCAACTGTCGATTTTCTGACCACCGGCACAGTAGAATTTACGTAATCGTAGAGGGATTTAGTGCGCTCTTCGTATCGATATAGCCTAGTCTACGAGAGACTAAAGAGTTAGCCTGGTTTGGGCCACCACGGCCTACATTCAGGAGGAGAGAGTGGATCGTATAAGCTCGAAACGAGGCTACAATGGCAGAAGGGCCCTAGCACGCGTATGTGGGTGTGTGTGTATGCGATGACTCGAACTAACTGAACCTGTCGAATGAGGCCCCCATTACCTTTTTTTATAGGGGTCGGACCAGGGTTACAAGACTTTGGTGTCTACGAAATCAGGCGGTCCCCTGACAGGTGGGGCCATGTTATTCTGCGAAGTTGATCCTCTGGCGTCTGCTGGTGCCGGAGCAGCGCGATGTCCTTCAATCGTCCTTTGTCCATCGTAAGGGGACAAAGGTTACTTTGCCATTTAGCTTTACCGCTCGTTGGACTGCTTTTCCCTTCTGCTGGCTTGCTTTACCTCCCGTGAGGTTGCTTTACCTTCCGTTCTACAGTGTTAGAAATCGTTGCGCTTGTCAGGGGTGGTTGTTGAGGCAGTGACCGACCCTGGGGTCGGACGCGTAAGGCGGTTCCCATCCGTTGTCGTGGGCAGGTCCCACTGTCAGTCAGGCTCGGCCGCGGGGCTAAGTTTTCGAGTAACCCCGACCCTTAAGAGGTCGGGTTTTTGCGTGGTGGAGTCTTCGGTGAGTCGTTACATCGGCCCATGAGCCTAAGTCCTTCGTTGGGCTTCCATATGATCCTAGGGCAGCAGACACCCAAGGTATATGATCCCGACAAAATATTTTTCAAAACGTTTGGCAAAACGGCTTCTATTATGCTCCCAATGTATAAATGAGTAAAGAATCTATGAAAAGCAATATTTTTAATGCTTTTGCCTCCTAATACAAATTAGAAAAGTGATTTTGGAGGAGGGAACATAGAAGCACTTCTCTTAAAACTGTTTGGTAGAATAATTGTAGACAGAAGCACCTTTAGAATATGCCCTAAGTATACCACCAAAGGGCATTTGGAATGTGGAAATTTTCCTAATTTTTATTTTAAAAAATAAATTGATTCTTGTAAAAATTTTGTGAAATTTCTACATTTCAAATAGAGCCTAAAATAGAAAATATCTACTTCATCGGCTCCTAAATTGATGAATATTGTATAGTTTGTTATAATTACTTTATCATTAAAGTTATTTGAATCACAATTTATAATTTTTTATATTTGAATTAATTTTTTGAATAAAATGAATAGTCAAAGTTAATATCAGAAGCCAAAAGTGATAATAATTTAGAAAGGAAGGGAATACGTAGTACCCTCCAGAGCTGATTGATTATATCACATAAACGCCTGGATCAGATTGCATCAGGTTCGCGTGCTTTGGCTGCGTTGCAAGCAAAACTTTTTCAGTGGAACAAACTAAAACGAGACAAAAGTAGTTTAGAGACGAATTAGCTTCTAATACCTTCGTTTCAAAATATAAGTATTTTTAAATTTGCTTAAAGTTAAATTCTTCTAACTTTTATTAATAATATCTAATGAATTATATAATTTTTTAATATAAAAAATATTTTTTAGTAAAAACTTATTTCACGATGAATTCAAAAAGTATAATTTTTATATGATAAAATATTATTAGTTCTTCATTATTTATAATCAAAATGATAAAATTTAACTTTATCTAAATCTAAAAATACTTATTTACAACGAGGGTGTAGCTTCTTCACAGTTTCAGAGCAAATGACGAGTGGCACACAGCGCCTGGATTATCTGATGCAAACTAAGGTGACATTTCCTAGCTGACAAGCCGGACATGCGAGCCCCACGTGAGAGAACGTCACCTGCCAAGTCAGCCCGTGGCAACACAAGTCCAGTGGCTCTCCGTCTCCACGGTGAACTTAGGCCACCTAATGATGTCAATTTTTTATATGGGCCACCTCAGCATACCAATGAAGAAAAGATGAAGAAATGCATGATCATCCCATCTTATTTTGTATATGAACATACTTTCTCTTTTTTAATTGATATCGTTGTTGACTTTAATCATTTATCTTATTAAAAAAATAATAAATTTCATAAATTTTAATATAATTTAATTTATTATTAGAGTTATTTAAATTGCAACTTAAAATTTTACACATTCAAACAAATTTTTTAAATAAAACAAATCAAAGTTAAATTTAAAAGTAAAAAAAACAGAGAAAGTACTGATCAAGGAATCACACGGTGGAGCTATAAGTAATTCCACTGTGCTGATATATTCTACGGGGGCTACAAAATTTACTCCATCTGAGGTATTTAGATCTCACTTTCATCACTCAGTGAATAAATAGCAAAATCCGGTATACATATCAGTGGGGCTCATAACAATTACGGCTGGCAATGGCGACAAATCACTTTCTGTAAATAGCATGCTGTTGATGTGCTACGGGCATATCTATCAGGGGCTGGGGCGGATGCTTTGGCTACCACTCGTGCACCTCTACGCTGCAACTGGCTCACTTACAGAACTCGAAACACCTGAATTAACCTGTCCAAGAAAAAGAAAAATGGCACAAGGTTATTGATAAGTTTCTCCCTGAAGATGAAACCAAGGTTCCTAGATTTTCTCGGCTCCTGGTTGCAGATGCTTATTCTTAAAAAGAAAACTGTAAGGGCAGTCTTACCCCCAGGGCTGTTTTTTTTTTTTTTTTGGGTTATTGATACGTTTAGCCCAATGGTATCTATGCAAAGGGTATACAGGTTTAATACCTTGGCAGCCTTGAAAAGCTCGTCCAAAACCTCAGACAAGGTTGGATGCGCATGAACAACAAAGTTGATATCCTGGATGATGCAAATGGTTATGTGCAAAATAGAGCTTTAATACAAATATCACAGAAAAGAAGAATTGCTTACTTGCACCCGAGTTCCTAGTGCAATGGCATTTGATGCCTCATGAATGAGGTCGGCAGCATGCAAACCCAAAATGTGAACCCCAAGAATTTCTCCAGTGTCAGGGCGGTAAATCATCTGCAGCAAAAAGAGGGTACAAGTATTGTCATGTTATAGAATAAGGGTAATGCAACCAGTTCTACACCTTAGCACCCATTGTGGCTCCCCAATGCATCAACGAGATAAGTTAAATTTAGTAACAATCAGGAAGCAGGATTGGATTACCTTAGCAAGTCCATCTCCTTCATTCTCCGCAAGAGCTTTTGTGTTAGCTTTGAAGCTGGTCTTAACAACACTTACTTCGAATCCTTCCTTATCTGCCTTTTCTCTAGCTTGTGGCTGCAAAAGTTAATAGCGATTTCGTTAGGGGATTTTTTTAAAGTGCTTGTTTGCTACGACAAAAACACTGAATTGATTTTACTACAAAAATAAACATAAGACTTCTAGACTACTACTTTTCCTACAGGAAAATTTATAAGTAGCCTACTCATACCACAATAAACAAGCAGATTTCCTTGCACAGTGCAGAGGGTATCAAGACCCTGTTTGATTCTGCTTATAAGCAGCTTATCCATGAAAATAAACAAGAATCCCACCCAAACACTTTGCTTATTTCTACGAGAATATGATTTTCTGGTAAACAACTTCACCGATTTTTACGAGAATCGAAAAGTGAGAATAGATAAAATCTTCATGGTGGGAATAATAAGATTTTCTGGTGAGCACTTCTCCAATAAGCAGAAACAAACAGCCCAAGATTGGACAAATAGATTCGACTTACCTCTGTCAACCCAACCATACTGATCTCGGGATGAGTAAAACAAGCAGCAGGGATGCTTAGATGGTTTAGGATGTTATCCTTCCCGCAGATTTGCTCCACAACTACATTCAGATGAGCAACACTACTGTAAAAATAGCTACATCTACATTGATTAGCAGCAGGATGCATAAAGCAAGAAAATTATTTACCTGAGATTCCTTGTGCACTGGCTGCATGAGCAAGCATGAGCATACCATTGGCATCTCCAATACAGTACAAATTTGGAACCTACCAATTAATGTTTTTGTGAAACATGGTCATGAGATATTCTTGTTGAAAATAAGAAAATAGTAACAGCGGTATGTATGTATCTAGCATACTGCATTGCCATCTGCATCCATAACTTGCATGCGTTCATCAACAGGGACAAAACCACGTTGTGTAACAACATTGACCTGAAGAAAATGTGTATTTTATTGTCAAAAAGAAAATGTTTAAAATGTATGCGCGTCATACTTAAGTTTGATGCCTCTAATAGTGATCATTATCAAGTGCTTACATTTTCCAAGCCAAGTCCTTTGGTGAATGGTGCCCTTCCAGTAGCTATAAGTGCAGCATCCACCTGTGGATGCAAAAAATTCATTTTTCAAAGTAAAGTAATCCACCATAAAATAGCATTAGGAATACTTTATATTATACTATGAATAAAATCCATGAGATAAACAAAGTTTTAGCCAATTAAGGCCAACCAAAATATATTCTGGGCATCCATGAATATTCTGTATCAGAATTAGGGAACTAGAAAAATGCCCAAAATCAAACTCTAAATTCTGCTTATACTATACTGAGTTACTGACATATGTTTGGACATAGCAGTTTGGATAACTTATAAATATTTGTCTTACACAGGCTGAAAACATGTGTTTAACAGACATCATAGTGATCAAAATAGCCAAAAAGTATGCTGAAACTATCAGAAGAACTGAAGGGGGAGAAAAAAATCTACCATCTTACCTCCAGTGTTTCCTTGTGTTCTTTCGTCTTAGCATCAATTAACTCGATCAAAACAGGTTTACCGTCCTTTGCTGGGGTAATCTAGCCACAAGAAACTTCAAGGTATAAATAATAAAACAGTGCCCATAGATGCCATTTAACTAAAACAGCCTCAAATGATGAAGTAAACCTTGCTTGCAAAGACACCAGTGTGATAGTCAATTTTTCGAGGATTTATAAGAATCCTTTGGGCCAATTTTGCAATCTCAGGATCAAAACCAGGCATTAATTGATCAAGAGCTTCAACGAAGGTAACCTGTTAATCAAAAGTGATATGAGAGAAGACGAAACTTATCTAGTGACAACAATGTTCGATTTACTATATTGGATAAGTAATCATTGCAGTTGATCCTCAAAATCCGACTACGCAATGATGTCAAACCTGATCACCACAAATTGCTCATAGCATTAGCATCACCCGTTCAGCAGACTCAGGAAACATGGAAAAGTTATGATATGCAAACAAGACTATTTCTAGTATGGCACTTTCCATGCTTGAACTCAATCTGTCCAAAACCAACTACAAGGATTAGGGGGAGAATTGAGATAATCCTTGTATAATTTTGTCCTGTCACTTATGGAATGGTAGTTCCCAACAAAGGTTACATGGACTATGCATGAATTCACCCCCATCACCTAAATGGAAGGAACTAATGAATCCCAGTTGATAAATAAAATAAGCTACTGTGTTTGAATACAAAAGGTTTTTTGTATGACGGAATAATAGTCCAATAAAGATACCAACTAGCCTCTGCATACAGTATATAGGAGTATCTAACTGCCGTTTTTGTCACACACCTTGGACAACACGAAAAAAGTTGGTAGAAAGCAGCTGCTAAGGCTGATTAGCTACTTGCTTAAAGGTTAAGTGGAGAAACCATCATCACAAATGCCTAGCCCAACTTGTTTAGGACTAAAAGGCTTTGTGGTTGTGTGGATAAACCATCACAAATACTGTACTGGGGGGGGGGGGGGGG
>BCLG01005646.1:0-23789 GCA_001602295.1 Zoysia matrella | reverse complement strand
ATTTGCAAAATCATTTGGATTGCTGACACATGGTGTATCCACCACATTTCAATCATTGATGCCTTCTATGAATTCTGTCGCCTCCTTTGATTTGCACGGAGATTTGATTAAAGATAACACGTGGCAAGAATATGAACAGCCATATAAACTCATTGTTTACGGAAATCCTACATACAATTTTCTTCCTCAACGGTAAAAATTAGCACGCCGGCATGGCTGCATGTTCTGATGGATTACCAAAGGACCACCGGAGTCCGGACGGAAGCGGCAGCCGCGATCTATGGCGTCACGCGCGCCTTTTCTGCCCCGCAAGATGAAACGGCGCACGCCCAAGCGTAGACGACGCCACTTTGGGATACGACGCCGCCGCTGCACGCCCCGCTCGCACGCGCACGCACATGCCGCGCGCACTACCGTCACCACCACCCGGCCGGCAAAGATCGCGCAGCGTGATTGCAACCCCGTCGAAATGCGGGGAGATCGCTCCTGTCCCCCGTCACCGGGCTCGCGTCCACGCACTCGAGTGTGCACGCGGATACTGCTCCGCCCGTCGTCTAGCTCTCGTGTGTCCGTCGAGTCGCGGAACGGGAGAGGCACGGTACAAAAGGAGGCAGCGGCGAGAAAGCGAGCACTGTGCAGGACTGCCGGGAGCTCATCGGCTTCAGTGGCAGGGATGCGTCCAAGCGGCTGAAAAGATGGATCGAGGGCTTCGCTTCGCCGAGCGGCCTTGGGACACGGCGCAAGCGAAATGGCGTGGTCGACGCGACAAGCCGGCAAGGTCGACTTCGTTCAACAGTGGCCATGCATGCGCTAACACCTGAAGATAACAGGCTGTACTAGCACAGCTGCGGTCAATTGTCATCGATCAAGGAGTTCAAGACAAGGGAAACACAGGCGGGACCGTCCAAAGACTCCAAACCAAAAGGCTGTCCCCTTGCATGCTGCGCATGATGCGTACACAGACGCGCACAGCACACTGGCTCCAATATTCCTTGCTCGAAGACCATGCATTGCTGCGAGCCTGGCAGCCGGCGACAACGCCGGATCGATCGGCATCCAACCATCCAGGGGAGGAGTAAAAAGTAATGCTCGCCGCGCGGACGGTAGCATCGCCGTCGCGCGCGTTGTTGTATGCTTGTGCATGCGCCTGCGCCTGCGCCGCGCCAAACGTCTGCGTGCCTGGCCTGCTAGCTGCCGCGGCAGCAGCAGCAACCCGTCAGCTGCTCTCATCACATGGTCCATGGATACACCTGCACGAGGTCATACCGCGTCGGCCAGAAGCTAGGTCGAGTGACGCTGCTGCCTGCTGCGAGTTTACTCCTCCATAGAGCGAGCATGTGTAATGACGAGCTTAATTGGCTTGGCAGGCACATCCTCTTCCCTGAGCTCCCTCTCGTCTCGTCGCTCTCAGCTCGGAGGCACCGTTTCTTGCTGCACCGCTCCCTGCAGTGACCCTGCCTGTCCGTGCGTGCCCTGGAACAACCCAGCCCTGGGAATAGTTCGCCAGCAAGCGGGAGACTGAACCGATCCACGGGACCACGATCCAGGCATCGTATTTGTCACATGCAGCGGACCAGGCAAGAGGCAACCATGACGGGACCGGACCCACGGCAGACGAGGCCACCCGAGGCCCGGCCGGCTTCTCCGTGCCACGCTGACACGGCCGGGAAACCATGGCCCCCCTCCTCCCTCCCCGTCGTACCATGGCTGTACCAACGCCGAATGGCGAGCCGGCCGGTCCGCCGCGCAGCGAGAGCTACAGCGTCCGCGCCATGCTCCGGCAGCGGGAAGGCAGTCGATCGATCGATCGAGGCGGGCACGGCATTCTGGTGCGACAGGCGGTCTCGCAGAGGGAGGACGCGACGGAAACTGTGCGCGCGTCATCATAGCGCACCGGTGAAGCTGGTCGTGGTGCCAACCATCTGTGGACGCCGCACATGCATGCACGGAGATCTCAGATGGAGGCGGACCCCGGACGAGAGGGGACGCTGCGTGCCAGCAGATCCGTCCGTCCGGGACGACGAAGACGACGACGTGCATTTGCATGGCATGGGAGCTCCATCGTCCATCCGTCCGTCCGTCCGTTCGACGGCTGATACAGTCTTGTTCCTCCTCGTCTGCCATGCCTTCTGGTGATGTCCTTGGCTGGTCACAGGCTCCAGCCAGCCAGCAGGGCAAAGTAAAATTCAGACTGACCAGTCTCCCTGGGAGAGAAAAGGAGGTGACGGGGGTGTAGACAGTGACATGACGAGGAATGGCCTGGTGTGATATCAGTTTCTATTCTTCTCAGCATGCTTTTAACTTGGTGCTTCTGATTTTAGATTTTTTTAAGAGTAAATTTCATAGAACTACATATATTTTGGTTATATTATCAGATAACTACAGACTTAAGAGTTAATTTTACAAAACTACACATTTTGTGTATAGTTTTTTAAAAAATTACAGATTTTAGCACTTTTTCTCTTTGCCCGACACAAACCAGACAAGTGGATCTTAGCTGCAGTTGTGTTAGTAAAAAGGTCAAAATCTGTAGTTCTCTTAAAAATGGTACATAAAATATGTATTTTTATAAAATTGATCTTTAAATCTGTAGTTCTTTGATAATATTATCAAAAATATATGTAGTTCTTTGAAATTTACTCTTTTTTCAAACCTCGAGGTGCTGGAAGCCTTTAACTAGTGATGCAAGTGGTTACACATTAGTTATTCTATCCCATTAACAATATTAGGTGGAGGAGAGAATTAGTCTCTTCTATTATAAACGTTTATAAACGTCATCTATCTCACTTTTTTCGTGTGATGTTTTTTTATCTTTTCTTTTAGTATCACACTCTATCTTTAATTTTGTTCTCACACTCTACCTTTAGACTCGTCTTTTATTGGCTTTTCCCTCCGCCTCTCCCAGGACTCCTCCGCCTTTCTATCTGCTCTTTCCTCCTGGCCGTCGCCCCACCCCAGTCACCACCGTCCCGCATCCCAGCAGCTGCCACCCTGTCCGCGATTCGACGCCCCGCCCCGACCACCGCCATTAAGTCACCGGTTTGCCACCCTGTCTCCGATTCGACACCTCGGCCGCGCCGCCCTGTCTCCGGTTCGACAGCTCACCCAGTCCACCACTACCCCATCTCCAGTTCGACGCCCCGCCTCCCGACCCCACCTCTAAGTCACCAGTTCGATGCCCCGCTCCGGCTACCACCGCCCGATCTCCAGTTTGATGCCTCGCCCAGCCGCCGCCGCCCCCATCACCAGCTCGACGTCCCGTCTCAGCCGCCGCCTCCGCCGAGTTCTCGGTTCGACGCCCCGCCTTGGCCGTCGCTGCTCAGTCACCTGTTCGACCCACTAACTGTCCTGGCCTCCCCCTTTTCTCAACGGTAACTTTTTGTTTGTCAATCGATGCACAGCGTCCTCATCTTTTTTCAGCATTACCACAGTTAGATTCTAATTTCTTTTTCCATTGATGCTAATTACACTAAAAGTACGGTTCCAAAAACTTTTCTTAGATTGGGCAACGTTCTACCTTGCTTTATTAAGTATGCGCCATTATGAATTTTGTTAGACGCTATGATAACTCTCCTTTATGTGCTCAATTGGGATATAATGTCTAATTTCATGCTAGATCTGATTTCGTGCAATGAGGTTATCACTAAGACTTTAATGTATAATTAAACCTATCCCATGGTAAATATGGATAGGGTTAGAAATTTGCGATACGATAGACACATCCTTTTAATAAGTACTAAATTTTGTTAGCATGGTTGAGCACATGCAGACACATTCACTTTTTTTTAGGAAGCTTTAAACACAATAAAAGTGTTTTTAGATTATTATTTGTTTTCTTTCATTGTCATGATTATTATTTTGGTGTTGTGGTAAAATTTATATTTAGATATCCATAAGCATAATGATTCTGAGTCTCCTTGTGAAGTTTTGTAAAATTTATGTCATTGCTTTTTTATCAATACTTATCAGCGCTGCAACTAAGTACTAATCGTTGCCTTTTATTTATGTGCCTGCTGGTGCTCCTCTTATTCTATTTCTGTTTATTGTTTGAATTATGAAAGCTAACAGATTGTCTAGGCTTTCTTGAATGTTTTCCAAATCAAAAAATGGAAACACAATTTTTTCCATCAGACCATTACACTAATTAATATGTCAAAAGCACAATTTCAAGAGATAGTCTTAAAAACTAGATTCATTATTTTCAAAATTCTTGTATGCCATGAGACATATGTATGGATGAGGAATTAAAGATTATTGGTACTAGAATACAACCGTCATGGATGAGGGAGTGGAAGATAGAAATAAGTATTTTTGTTATTTATATTATTATTCTAAATTTGATATGTAGTAAATATGTATAACTTATGAGATTATTACGTTTTAGTCATCAATCATCAGGACATCAAATACTATCCGTGATGGAGGATTAGAGTGAAGAGATGAACTACGAGTTCGTGCTAAGATACTAATCTATGTTATTAAATATAATGTATAAAGTTAGTCAAATATTAATTGCTTATATTATTATTATACTGCATATATACAAGATGGTGTAACATCTCGGAGAAAATTCTTATTTAATTGTTAGCATCTAATTTGAATAAGGTAAGAACGGTTTTGCTAGAAAATATCCAAGATTGCCTTTTCTTGTATCACGGGAAACTAAATTTTTCGATGAAGTATACGATTTAATGATTCATTTTGTTTTACCTATATCGCATCGAACTTATGTCATGTTATATTTATTTATCAGAAAAAAATATATCACGTTGTTTTTTTTATCGAATGTAAATTGCATCACGTTGCATTGCTAGTTAATTTTAAATAGTTTGACCCGATCCATGGATCAAAAATAAAATAAAATCTTACTTCCCTACATGTAACTGTAACCATGGTGTCCGGTCTCGGCGGTCAGGCGTAGATCATTTGAGTTTATTTTTAAATTTACTTTATAATATTTAATTTTTAATAAATTGTTGTACATCTTTATTTTTATAGCTATCATACGTGTTTACTGCATACCACGCATTTTTCAATTCACCATACCTTCCGTACAGAGCTAAAACGAATGGTAAATTATTTTTCTAGTCCTAAACTATAGTTAGAAAAACCACAAACTACTCACATACTAGGAATATAGTCAGAAAACCACAAACTAATCACATCAGAAATCCAACTAGACTCGGCAAGGCCAGTTTGATGACAGCCCGCATCACTTCTGCAACCCTTTGAGCGTGAACCGCGCAAAAGGCCAGCAGCACCTCGTGTGACATTGATCATCTACTACTCCTATTCCTACATACTTGTACGGTTTCTCACCGTGGTAACTCAAGAATACTACCGCTCCGTCGCGATGCATGTAGGCGCACGGCGCGGAGCAGTAATTATTCGCTAGTGCACGAACAGTGCGCAGCAGATTTCTTCACCGCCCCCACCACCATCGCACGCCAGGCGCCAGCGCAAGGCCATTCCATTCCTCCGCGCAGTCAGTGCGCGCGCAGGCGTAGATCCAGCTCCAGGGCACGAGGAGTAAATACTTTATGAGGTGAAGTGATATGAGATGATGATGGATAGAGAGGATGATAAATGGGACTTTTAATAAATAATCGAACGATTTTAACTGTTTATTTGATGGATCTGACAGTTCAGAAGTGCTATCTCATATATAGTTGGGAGTGAAAAAAATCCGGTATCAGCGAGCTGAACGGACAGGTCCGGCCGCGCCCGCTGCGGAGCGCAGCTCAGGTGAGGTAGCGGAGGAGGTGCTTGCAGCCACAGGAAGACACGTCCCGTTCCATCGTTGTCTCTACTCCGCCCTCATCATCGCCATCATTTCCTCTCGCCTTTTCCTCCTCCCTTCCCTCCTGTCTTCTTTTTCCCGACTCACTCGGTCGCTTCTCCAAAGTGGGGATGTGATGGATCGGGGCGTCCGTGAAGCTGGTGCTCCTTGCAGCGAAGCGCCTAGGCAGTGTACAAAGATGTGTCCGAGTTTTAGAGAGAGGGACCAGGGGCAGAAAACGAACGAAAGCTGGCCTCAGGCGAGCATGCATACTCCGAGCAGCTCTATTGCATTGGGCGTTCCCTGCCTGGGGGGCACGTGACATGATTAGTCTAGTCGCCATAGCTTGCATCTTCCCTTGGCTTGGCGCGCGGGCGCTTGTCACGTGTTAACCCCACCGGCGCATTCGGGTGCGTTCTAGCTGCGTCCTGCTGCTGTCCCCGCGCGCCGGGTCTTGCTTGCCTCCGTTCCGGGTTCCGGCGTGCCAGCGAGCAGCCAGCAGCACGACATGCCTCAGTCCAATCGGCTAGCACGACACACTCGCTGTTGGTACGCCTTCCCCAGATCGTGAGAACTATCCATGCCGGCCGTCCTCCAGATCGTCTGGGGATGCTCCGGCAGTCCAA
The DNA here is from genome assembly GCA_001602295.1 of Zoysia matrella. Lineage (NCBI taxonomy): Eukaryota > Viridiplantae > Streptophyta > Magnoliopsida > Poales > Poaceae > Zoysia > Zoysia matrella. The sequence goes on along the minus strand of BCLG01005646.1, from coordinate 17,384 downwards.
CTCGACATCACATGCCACTCGGAAGATCGACAAACACAAACGCGTCATGAAACGTAACCTCAGCGCACTATGTCCGCATGCGCGCGCCAAGGCTGTCGGTCGCGATGAACAGAATGAACTTTTCGGGACACTGTTCGTCTTTCAACCTCACTCAAAAACTCCCCCATCACAGCGGCACAAGAAGACGCTAGACGCTGGCAGGACGGCGATGGGCTGTCTCGCAACACAACAACAACAGCTCACCATGCGCCATGCTTTGGTCGTTTGCCGCTGATAAGGGGGGGGGGGGGTTTCGGCTCGACGCGATCGATTGCCCTGGCGAAAACGCTGCCTGACCAAGACAACACGAGAGAGAGAAGCCAGTGGATATGCGGCATGCCAGGCCAGTCCGGACTTCCAGTCCATCGGGTCCAGAAAGCGAACACCTCCCCGGCTGGTGGCGGTACGACACGTCGACAACTCACTAGGCTTCGCCTTTCGCTTTCCTTTTCCCTCGTCAAATCACACCAGAACCCCTGACCCGATCTTTCACGCGAGCAGGCGGTACATGCGAGTGCGGAGTGCGAGCCTATGCGCGGGAGCTAGAGATTGCGAGCAGGGTGCTGGCGCCTGCGGGTAATCTTCATCAGTCGGAGGGAAGACCGACGATCACCCCTGCACCCTTTTTTCTGTTTTTTTTCATTCCTTTTATTTTCTTATTTTAATTTTAATATTTATATCCATTTCATGTATGCATCCATCAAATATTTAGAATAATTTAATTTCTATTATTAGAATAAGTATATTTTTACAATGGTAACACTTCACTTCCCGTTGGAATAATTAATATTCTCAATTTTACTACTCGAACATATGATTAATTAAGATGAGAAATTAGAAAAAAGTAAAAATTTAAATGCAAAAATTATATTTATGTAGAATCTTATTTTATCAAATTAAGGTACAGCAGAAATAAATAAATAAATTTAAAATTTCAGAAGAAATTTGGAGGAAAGGTGCTAAACAAATCGCAGCAGCCCACTTAACCAGATAACTTTCGGCCCAATTTATAGGTGAGACATCCAGCGCAGAAAAGGTAAATGACAAGATCTCCGCCCAAATTGACCCAGGTATGTAAACCGGCCCAGGTGGATGTAACCGGAGAAAGGCCAGGAACTGACATGTACGAAACGCAACAGGGCCCCGACCCAACTTCCAAAAACGTGCTGTGCGGGACGGCCAAGATTGCAATCACTAAAAAAAAAAAAACAAACAAAAACCACCCTTGCACTTATCACCCTGACATGTGCACCATAGTACGATACAAAGAGTGAAACGAAATTAAAAAAATGGTTAGTCAGATACTTGCTATTATAATTTTGCAAAGTTTAAATTATGCCATCGATTTGTATGACATATGGACTGAATGACATATTCAAATTTCGCAAAAAATGGCATGTGTTCAATCCAAAAAAAAAAGAGAATCCATTATCATGTATGTGGCCGGCAACCATCATACAAGAACGATGATTCCAGAAGATATATATTCACAAAATTAGTGTCAGCAAGCTAGCTGATCCGTGATATCATGTTTAAAATTTCACACCTAAAAGAATCAGAGGCTGTACAGGGGGGTTGGTCAAGTCAGAACTCAGAATGCCATGCGCTGATTTCTCGCCCTCATGTAAGAAGAGCATCCCTGTTTGGCGGGAGCAGCTGGTTGACTGGATTGTAGAGCCGGCTACGTTTGTGCTCTGATATCCTCACCTGTGTTACTGCTGCCGTCAGTGCGTCGACTATACCAGACTCATCCAGCTCTTCAGAATTGTCACTTGAAGATTCTGAAGACGGTGACTCATAATCTGAGTTAACTCTGTCCCAGTGAATCCTGGGTGTTGCAGCATTGTTAGTCCTCCAAAGACGAGAAAATTCAGCTTTCAATGGGCATTCGGTGTAGAATGAGACCCAGGGATGGCCTGTGTTCAAAGTCATTGGGAAACTGTCAGAAATATAATGACGAAATTGAAGTTATCAGTTATAGGAAGGAAAATATAGATCGGTGATTGAACTTACGGAGAATGTCATCAGCACCAAATCGTGCAGAGGCATCTCGATTAAGCATTTGGCTGATGAGATCACGTGCAAGAAGCGATACTGATGCCCACTGGGCACTGTGAAAATCAAGCTCGACTGTCTTTATGGCATGAAAGACAGCTTCGGCAGAGTTGCCTTGAAATGGGAGAGTACCCATCAGTAGCACATGCAGGACGACACCAGCAGCCCATATGTCTACCTTCTGTGAGTAGTTTCCAATTAGAACTTCTGGAGCCACATATGCAGGACTCCCAGCAATACCAGTTAGTTTCTGACCTGCTCACAGTTGAGGAATACATTACTTAAATTACAAAACACAGCCATCAAATAAGTTAATAACAGGAAAAAAAACAATTTTACCACGCTACCAACTTTTTTTCCCAGGTCAGCATGAGTGCAGGACAGAACACCAGTTTTAACAAAAAAAAAAAAAGACAAAGAAAAGACATCAATATGACAGCCAGAGCATATCACTTCGAGCATACAAAAAGTAACAAATCACAGCGGAACAAAACTAAGAAAGACCACGACCATTTTGTGAAAAACAAATAATGAAGCCTACGATTAGTGCATTATTGGAAAACAAGTTTATGACACCATCTTTTTTCTGACTACTCTAGAAATCTAAATTACAGTAGCCATATACCAGATAAGGTAATTGAGTTCCAGTTAAGACAAATGGAAAGAACAAACATGACTGCAATACATGTGGAACTAGGTCAGGCAAAATAATAATACCATCGTTTCGTCATATATAAAGTCCACAGAGAAATATAGAAATGTTTGTGTTAGTCTGATAAAAAATCCATAACGAAACTACTCTACATGAATAAAATATTAGATATGTTATCATATGAAATTTCCGGACGGGTAAACCATTTGTCCTTAAAATGATGAAGTGCAGGATTATTATTGTTGGTCCACACTCCACATTCCACACCATGTCTTTTCTAGAGCTTACAAATGCCTTACAAACTTCTTTAAAACCACACGATGACTCTAGTAGTAACCAAGACCTGACTACCTCAGCAGCGGTGGACGATGCTAGATGTATTCCCTTGGAAATACATCTAGCTTTTGATGACGACAACACACAGCAACTACCAAATAGCACCACTTCGACACACTTGACAGACCTAACAAAACAAAATGACATAGTCAGTGAACACCAGATTCTGAGTCAAGACTTAAAGACACAACTCATACACTTTGAATCCCTATTAGGCCTCCTTTGGAACGCAGGAATTTCACAGGAATCAGTTCAATTTCATAAGAAAAACACAAGATTCAAGAATTTTTCCCGCAATCTGAAGGAGGCCTTAAAATGTTTCAAAGTGAATGAAACTTTTGAATAAGAACTACATGCGTGTAATAAGATAAAAATCAGCTCCTACGGCTATCAGATTCATTCTTTAGCTGCAAATCTCCAATTGTGCCATACCAATCTGTAATCTTCACAACACAGTATTAACTTTTGGGTGGCACGAAATCATATACTCCCTCCGTTCTTTTTTTCATGTCGTTCCCGACATTTTCGGATGGATTAAGAAGGCATCAAACTGACGTATCAACCCCGCTTCTCTTCCACAATCACGCAGCCATGACCGTCGTGCCGCACCATCCCCAGTTCGTCAAGAATCCCTGTGAGCCGTGCCGCCACTGGATCCTGCGTGCCCCAGCCTGCTACCCCTTATCCTGCCACACCACCCTAGATCCCTCACACCCCATGCCTGATGCCTCGGATCTCGCCGCGCTGCCACCGGATTGAGCGCCCTGCAGCTGCCGCACCACCACCCCTGGATCGAGTGCCCCTCAGCTGCCGTTGATGTTGACTAGTGATCTCGCAATGAAATTCTTTGTCCACTGAATTCTTGCAATGAATAAAGAAGACGAACCGCTGAAGACTTGATTAGGAGTAACCTGCTCGAGCTTCTCTGTTTTGTTTCGAGCTTCTCTGATTAGGAATGGAGTACCCCAGGACACAGGATAAAACAAATTCAATGGACGCAGGACCTAGCATCAGGGGAGATGGCAGAGCAGATTGCTAGGGATGGCCAAGCAGTTGCAGAAATTTTGGAAATTTCATTTTGGAATGAATCACCAAGATTGGCAGAGCAAATCACCAATTTTATTTCAGAAATTCGCGCAAATGGCGGAGCAGTTGCAGTCTGCACAAGATGGTGGTGTCCCCGTGTCATGCCTCGCCAGTGCGGCAGCCGCTGAAGTTTGTGGTGACGATGCAGCAGCTGTTGTAGAACCAACAGTTCGTGACCATGGCGGAATAGCTGGGCAGCACACTGATGCTGGACCCCGTGGGCACCATGCTCTGCGGGTTTGCCAAACCGACACACTAGGAGCAGTTGGATGCCTGCATTGCGCGTGGAGGCTCGACGCTGGCGCCGCAAAGGAGAGCGAATCAGACTCGGTTGCTCGCGTGGCGGAGCGAAGGAGAGCGCAGGGGTAGGAAAGAGAATTTGGTTGAACTACAACGACATAAAAAAAAAAAGCACTCGCTCTCCTGTCTAAAACGACAGGAAAAAAAGAACGGAGAGAGTATGACTCAATGCATTATGATTCCAATCAATCTGAACTGAAGTTAATTTCTGTCCAAGGCACACAATGCACTTTCATGCATCTCTTAAGTGATCAATTCTCTTTGTTGGAATAGTATGCACGTGAACCTACAGATCATCGAAGTTAGGTCATTACCATCCGAAATCCGCACGGCAAGTCCAAAATCCGCAAGCTTCAATGTTCCGGCCTTGGTGAGCAGAACATTCTCCGGTTTGATGTCCCTGTGCACGACGCCCATCTCGTGGCAGTACTTGAGCACGCCCATGAGCTCCCTGATCACATTGGCGGCGCGGCGCTCGGAGAGCCGGCCGTCCCTCGCGACCTCATCGAGGAGCCGCCCCCCAGGGCAGAGCTCCATGACGAGGTAGAAGCTGTCGGCGTCCTCGAAGACGGCCCTGAGCGTGACGACGCCGGGGTGGCCGGAGAGGTGCTGCATGACCTCCACCTCGCGGTGCGCCGAGTCGCCGCCGTTCTTGGGCAGCGTCTTGCACGCGAGCTCCTCGCCCCCGGTCCGGGCGCGGCAGGCGCGCACGGACCCGAACTTGCCGTGCCCGATCTCCTCGCCGAGCTCGTACTCACTCTCCAGCCGCCTCCGCCGGCCCAGCCGCGTGGCCGACTCGATGCAGCCCACCTTCCGCTTGATCCCGCGCCCGGGCACCACGGACGCCGACGCGCCGCTGGCGGCCGGCGCTGTCATCACCGCGGCGGGGGGCCCGCGAGAGGCGCCGCCGGCGCATGGGGGATGGGGTTCCAACTCGCGGCAAGCGCGCTTGCGGGACGCCAAATCTTGGAGGGACCTGGCGGCGGAGCACGCCGCCGGCGCGCCCTTGCGCTTCCGCGGCGTCGACTCCATCGCCCTGGTGAGGGGAGGGATCCTCGACTCAGGCTACTCGTTAGGGTTCTTGCGCCGCCGGCGATCGCAGGGCATCGGCCCTGGTGAGGGGTAATGCCGCCGCGCCGGGAAGTTCGCCGCGTGGTGGGGGATCCGGGCGCTGGAGATGTGGCGTCGAGCCGACGCAAAGGAGCTCGAGGCTCTCGGCCGTGGATTGGGGGTGGTGTGGCCGCGAGCGGGGGAGCGCGTGGTTTAGGTACTGTGAGAGGCGGCCAGCCGGTCCGGTGAGGTAACGCGAGGTTTCCTGAACAAAGTCCTGTGGTCCTGGGCCGCACGGCCCATGTGAGGTCACGAATTGAATATCCTTGAACCGATACAAAGGCGGACCGCGCTTTGTCGCTGAGTTGTCTGTCCATGGTCCACAACCTTTTCCCCTGCCTGCTCTTTCCTTTTCGTTTATTTTTACTCTTTCGTCCTACTTGAAACTTAAACAAAGTAACTTTTTTAGATAATATACAATGACATAAGCAAATTACACTTTGGGGTAATGGAGCGTTTTCTATTCCAAAGCTGGAAACTGATTCATTCGTGATTCGTGGCACGTGTTAAAGCTCGATTTTTGGGCTTACGCGATAGTAGGACATTCATGACCTATCCTGATTGCAATCTGGGCCTCATTTCGTATGGGCCGAATGTAGATGGGCTGGGAACTATGGCTCTTTTTCCTTAGTAATAAGATAAGAAACATAACTCTCCCTTAAGCCGGGTCTGAGAAGATTTCAGCCACTTTGACCTTTTGTATGCAGTTTTTTCATATATTTTATATAAGAGGTTGTTTACAAGACTCGAAACCATTATCTAACGGTGACAAGGCAACATATTTACCATTGAGCAAGGATCCCCATCAGTTCCTTTCCTATTGATAGCAATTTAAAAATGAAGCCTCATTAATCTCTAGCTGACTATTGAAATGAAGATTCTTGCTACTGATGCTATTTTGATAAATTTTCGTTTTACTCAAAACAGGGTAACTTTTGTGTATTTTGTATGCATATCGTGGTGGGGTAATTATCTTCGATTGCTTGCTATAGGAGAGAGACCTGCGAATTGTGTTACGGATCAGTTTCTTCAAGGAGAAAAACGGGTTCAGTTTTAGACCTCTGCAGCTGTATGTTCTACTTCTGCGCCAATTGTAACAAGCACACCTTTTGCAAGCTGCGTAGCGGAAATAACGGCTGCACAAAAAGAACTAGAAGAAAAAAGATAGTGTCTCAGCTGAATGCATAGGTGCGCGTATGCAAAAGACCAAAACGTAGCAGAGAAGGGCTTGCACAGTTCCACAGGCTGATGAGGCCGGTCAGGATCAAGAAAGACAAGTCCAGCCATGCATGTACGTTTCGGCCATCTGCGCCGGCTACTACAGCTAGCCTACGGCCGCGCCCGCTCCGTGGGTGAAACAGTAGGAAGCTGATCGTGAGAACTTCAGACCCATGACCCATGCACGCAGTAATACTCTGTGCGCCTGAGACGAGCAATTTGCAGCACCTGATGGTTTGCTGATCTCACTCGATTTTGCTCGTTCAGATCCACGTATCGGCTCGAGACCGATCTGATAATTGGAAAAGGCCGCCGGCATGGACATGAAGAACGCGCTGGACCGGCCAGCCGGGCGCCGGCACCCGGTTTCCCAGACGGAGAGCGCCCGTTTTTGATAGATACATTCAACGTGGAATAGGGGATTGTATCTGTAAAGAAATGCTTGCTTTGTAATAGAACCTAGCTAGGTGCTTTCAAATATCATGAGCATTATGCTTAGCATTATATTGCCTTTTGACAGCTTGTATGTACTCACTTTGTTGGTTGGGACAAGAGCTTGTAAGCATTGATATATGAATATAATTTTAATTAAATTAATTGTTATGAATTGGTCTTTTCTGTGCATGTTGAATATGATGTGACAAAGGTGTGATTGTCCATGGATAATTATTTATAGAATAGTATTAACAATGGGATATGTTTTATGATTCTATCAATTGATGGCGACAGACTATGGGTCGGTAATTCTATCAGTAGCAATACACAATGGGTCAGTAATTATTTGGTTTTACTGACCGATGATGTGTCGGTAAAAAAGATGTCGGTCGATAAAGCTTTTACCGACGCTACTTATACCGATCAACATTATAGATCGGTAAAGGTCTTTACCGACTTATGATAAGTCGTTAAATGGCTTTTTAGCGACTGATGATAAGTTGTTGATAGTAAACCATCGTGCAGTGTAGTGCGCTGATTGTGAGATCGCTGGCCGGGAACTTCAGACCTATGTCCCATGCGTGCAGTAAAACTCTGTGCGCCTGAGACTAGCAATTTGCAGCACCTGATGGTTACCTGATCTCACTCGATTTTGCTCGTTCAGATCCACGTATCAGCTCGTGGCCCATCTGATAATTGGAAAAGGTCGCCGGCATGGACATGAAGAACGCGCTGGACCGGCCAGCCGGGCGCCGGCACGGGGTTTCCCAGACGGACAGCGCCCGTTTTCCTCCGGGAACGCTGGCAGCGGAGAAGAAGAGAAGCAGCAGCAGCTAGCAGGCGCGCACAGGCTACACGCCAGTAGAGCCACGCATGAGCCAAGCTACGCCCGCGTCGGATGCGCGTCACCGGGCGGTTTTCTCGTGCCCGGCGGCCCTAGGGACGGTCGACCGTCGACGTCGGAGAGGAGCTTGATACTGACAAATCGTCGCGGCCAGCTCAGCTGGACCGTCAGGGCCGGCCTCTCTTTCTCTCTCGCAGCGTCTTTGGTACCAGTATATACTCGCGCGCGCCGTGGATCGGCGCCCGTAGAATCGTGGAGCTGCCCCCGTACGTATGCTCTGCCCCAGTGACATGCATCAATGGCGATAGCATAAACACATGGGCAATGCGAGGTCGTTCGAAACTTTTCACCGGGACGTCACAAACTGAAGTAGACGTCATGCAGCATGCATGCACGGACCGGGCCCATGGCTCCCGAGACAGTGACCGCCACAATGATTCTCTCATCATGCGCGGCGCGGCTCTGACTAACGAGGAACGGGATGTGGCGCTGATGTGCTCCGTGCATGCCGGTTTCCGGTCGGTCGCCAACGTCCCACCACCTATCCATTCGCCGGCCGGCCAGCCGGCATCCAAGTGCGGCTAAGGTGTACCACTGGTGCAGCTGCTCGGCTGCAGCGTGCTGCTCTCCAGACCCGAGGAGATACGCTCCGCTGGCGGTCGACGAAGAGGTCGCCGTTACCGCGCTCGATCGGCACGGGCGCGGCGGGCAAAAGTTACTCCTACTGTACTAGTACCGTTTTACCGAGTGGGGACGTCTTCCTCTGATTGGTAAATTTGGAATGACAGGTCGTGTATTTTGTGCATTCTAGGGATCGTGTCTTGTTTTTAGCATCGCCTAGTCTCTCTCGCTTTCGCTGTGTCGCGTTTCCGGATGGCCCTGCGATCCTGCATGCGGCCGGCGTCGATATCTGGCTGCCGTGCCACGCGTCTCCGACCAAATCATGGCCTAATCACACCCGGGAACCATGCCTGTCCAAGGCGAGGCACATGCCGTATGTAGAGCAAATTACTTATTTACCTCTGTTTTGATAAACTATTCTTATTTGTCTCTAAAAGTTGCTACTTCTCTTTTATACCAAATTATATAACTCTATCATTTTTATCCTTTTTTTCATTTTTTTTTGAGTATGTGAATAATTTTACCCTCAACAAGCTATCATTTATTTATCCTTAAATTGAATAAATGAACAAAAATTATTTATATTTTTCTTTTCAAATTAATAATTAATCAAGAGCTAGAATATTATGAATAATATAATAATATAAGAACATAAGGACGCAACAATACTAATTTTACATATTATTATATTATTTTGAATAATATTACGAGTGTTTTAAGTAATTTTCTATAATGTGTAAAATTAGTATTGTTGCGTACTTATATTCTCATATTATTATGTTATTCGTATTATTTTGCCTTTTGATTAATTATTAATCTGAAAAGAAACATAAATATTTTTTTCTTTATTTATTTAATTTGAGGTAAATAAGTGATAGCTTGTTGAGGGTAAAACTGTCCATAATATAAAAAAGGGGATAAAAATGATAGAGTTTTAGAATTCGTGTATATATAGTAAGTAGAAACTTTTAGGGACAAATAAGTGATAGCTTTTTAAAATAGGGAAAAATAAGTAATTTGCTTTGGTATCTACTCGTGGCCACTGTACCGGGTCAAGTGGGCTGGGCTAAATGGGTCGGCACAAGGTCCGACCATTTTGTCCTGGCACGAGCACGGCAGGGAACGACAGGAAGCCAGATCGAGTCGGCCCGAAGCACGACACGAGCCGTGCGTGTGCCTAAGCTCAGGCCCATTGGCACGGCACAGGTACGGCCCGTTTAAGAGGGCCCGACTAGGCACGACGTCTGGCCCGCATAGCCCGTTAGGCACGGCACGATTCGGTAGGCCCGTGAGATTTTTATTGAAAATTTAACATTAAATATATATAATTTGACTACTTTATGTTTAAAATTTAAAATTTTAAATATTATATAATTATTTTTATGTAATTTTTTGGAGGAAAAAATGATGTTGATTTTTTTTCCGGACTCGAGCCGGCACAGCACTGCACGGCTTGATGGGCCGATCTGCACGGCACAGACTGTGTAAAAACAGTCAGGCTGTGCCTGGGCCTAGGTTAGCGGGTCGGCACAACACGGTCTGATTATTTAATAGGCCATATCGGCCCGCCTTTGAAGAAGGCATGAGCCCGACCGGGCTCGGGCCGTGCCGGCCTGGCACAGCCCGTTGGCCACTGTCACCGCGAGGCATGTTCATTTGCGTTTCTACCTCCTCTCGAGTCTCGGGTGGCCAGCGAGCTACAGCTTCGTTATGTTACATGTTGCCTGGTTCTTAAGCAGCGCCTGCTTCCCCTCCCTTCGCATGTCGCGATAGCTGTTAGCCATTTGTTCGGTTTAGTAAGTCTTGCTTGATCCGTGTGGTTTTCGTTCTTGAGGCATGGCATTGGAGGGCGTGGTGTCCTGTAAACGACGCATTGGCTTCTGGTCCATAGCGGCGGCTCCGGGAGCTCGGGGATGGAACTGGCCCCATGCGTACGGCGGCATCACGGAGGGAGCGATGGACCTCGAAGGGGCCAGCGCCACCACCTCATTCTGGGACGTGGGCGCAAGCTCCGCTGCGCTGGTCCCGGAGGCTGGGGAGCCGGCCGGCAGCTCGGCCGCGCCGCCACCGGCGCAGTACAGCGGTCTTGGTGGAAATATAGCGGCTGGTGCCGCCGAATTCGCGCAGGAGGGAGCGGCGCCGATGTCGCCGCTTCTGACTGGGAGGAGGAAGCGGCGCAGGGCGAGGAGCGTTAAGAACAGGGAGGAGGCGGAGAGCCAGCGCATGACCCACATCGCCGTCGAGCGCAGCCGTCGCAAGCAGATGAACGAACACCTCGCCGTGCTCCGGTCCGTCATGCTGCCGTCCTACGTGCAGAGGGTAAGTGCACCTCTCCCGCTAGCTAAACAGATAGAGCTCAATTAGTAAAGCCGCCATTGTTAATCTCGGCAAAGATGATGTTTAGGAGTACTTTATTCGTGGACGTACAGGGCGACCAGGCGTCCATTATTGGCGGCGCACTCAACTACGACAAGGAGCTCGAGCAGCTGATTCAGACTCTGCAGGCGCGGAAACACGCCCGCGACAACCTGTCCCTCGGCGTCGACGTCGCCGCGGCGGTGCCCTTTGCGGGCTTCTTCACATTCCCCCAGTACGCGATGAGCGGTACCGGCGGCTCACCAACAGCCACAAACACGGTATCGGTCAACTGCGACAGTCATGGCAACGACGCGAACGGGAACGACACTCCTGCTGCGGGCTCGAGGCAGTCGTCCGTGGCGGACATCGAGATGACCATGGTGGAGAGCCACGCCAACCTGAAGGTGCTGTCCCGGCGGCGGTCGAGGCAGTTGCTGCGCGTGGTCGCCGGGCTGCAGGGCCACCGGCTCACCGTCCTGCACCTCAACGTGACCAGCGCCGGTCCCATGGCCCTCTACTCCATTGGGCTCAAGGTACCAGTACCACTACCACTCGCCCACGCCCTCCCGCAACCATTTTGGATTGGCAACATCGTTCATTCCGAAACAAGCAGGCTTACAGCCAGTCTCGACTTCCATGCACGCATTGTCCGGAACAAATGCTCCAAACTTTCCCGTCTCGTAAATCGTCATAATCGAGGTGGACAGGGACAAGACGCGCGTGTTTACAATCTGAAGATCGAGCAGCCATTTCTGTGTGTTAATTATTGATCTGAACGTTTCCGCTCGCTCACCTGTCGGTTTGACGGCACCGCCGCATGCAGGTGGAAGACGACTGCCGGCTCTCGTCCGCGGACGACATCGCGGCGGCGGTCCACCGCATCGTGGAGGCGGTCGAGCGCGAGGAAGGAGCTGCAGGACGGCGGCGAGCTCGGGTCATCGGAGTCACGGAATGCAGTAGTTCAAGCATGTCGTAATTCAGCTTCCAACCGCCACCTGTAGCATCTACCACTATCTATGGATTTGTTTGCTGTCGCATGAACGCGCCGGTGCATGGGGCCGGCCGAATACGACGCGCGCGCGCGCGTTTCAGTGACCCGAAGGAACTGGTCGTTCGCGTATAGACTATAGTGCTCGGCACTGGAGGACCTGCCGGTTGAACTCGAGCGGAGTGACGGGCCCAATTGCAGGGTTTTCAGGGCCCTGTCGTCCCCTGCCCCCCGGTGACGCGGAGTCACGAGCGGTATGGTCGACGACATCTGCATCTATCTCTTCCGAGACGAGGAAACAAAAAAGTTGGGTGATTGGGTCCGTGTCCCGCAGCTGGAGAGGACGGCTGCCGAGCGATTTCTGCAGAAATAAGGGCGACGGGGAGCTTTTGGGGAGTGGGAAGAGCATGGCCGGCTGCCCAGGAGGCGAGAGAGAGAGGACGGATGACGGATGCTACTGAACGCTGGAAAGCGAGGTGATGGCGAGAGCAGGAAGTGATAGGAAAAGACGCGCTCCCCGTGCCGGGGGATTTGAGTATTTGACCCTTGCGAGGAAAAGATTCTAGTCTAGAGCCCATTTCCCTTCCACAGCTTTCTTCCCCTTTCTGTCTAGGTCTGATGGATCCCATGGCTAAAGTCCAGCTGAACTCATACTGTACGTCTTCCACCTCGACATGCATGGCCTCAACGTGAAAAAAAAAAAACTCTTGACACCAGAGTGAAATGGTCGAGGAACTAGGCAGCACGGAACATTCAGTCTCATAATTTGGTTCACTCAATTCGCATCTCAGAGAAGTAGGTTTGTAGAGGTAACATGGCAAGACATAAATATAATCCATGCAACGAACAGGATTGAAGATAATACGTTTGGGAGGAAACAGACATATTTCGCCATATGAAGACAAGCAAACAAGTTGTTTGACAGCTTTCCATGTCACTGGATGTTTCAGCGGCCTACTTATATTAAGGAATCGCTCCAAGTAGGCCTAGTACGTTCCTAAACAAATGCGACGAGCAACTTTCGAAGAAAGGTTCCTGTATCTACAATATGTCGAATGAGGTGTCTCCTAAATTACGGCGACATTGGTAAATGGTAAGAAAATGGCATGTGCCAAGAAATATAAACGCTCTGTTTTTTATTTAAATAATAAATAATATACCATTATTTTTTCACTAATGTTCTTGCGAAGGTTTGGGCTGGCATTTAGTGAATCTCAGAGAAGGAAGATATGAAGAGAATGTGGCCCAATTGGTGAGAAGTAAAAAGTCGTACATAGCCCGAACGAAAAGCCCATAAGTTACCGTGAATTCCATCTGGCCCACTATCAGCGTGGTGGCGCCTCTCAAAAAAAAAAAAAAAACAGCGTCGTGGCGTTTGCCAGACTTCCAGGCAACCGTACATCCAAGTTTAAACGGTCCAGATCGTTGGGTAATTACGCGCGGCACCGTCGAGTCCACGCAACGCTCTTTCCTGGTTCGGACTTCGGAGTCATCTCCCCTTCCGGTCTCCATCGTCGCCTCCTCGGCCCCTGCCAAATCGATCCACATATCTCTGGCGTCTCCGCTCCGCTTCGTCCATGGCCACTCTCACCATGCATCCCATCGCTCCCAGCCCCGGTGCGGTGGCCCAGCAAGACCAGAGGCGAGTAGTTTCTTCCTTCGCTCGCTGTTTTCTTTCTAGATGGATTAAACACAAATATCTGATGGAATTCGTTGCGCTTTTTTGTAATTTGTTTTTGGTTATTTTGGTCTTCGATGCAGGAGTGAGAAGAGCGCAGGTGGGGATGGTGCCGATTTGGGTGACATCGACTCAGGGTAAGCGTTCACCCGCAACTGCAGTACCTTCCTTTTGTGTGTGTGTGTGTGTGTGTGTGTGTGTGTGTTGTGTTGAAATCGTGGATGCTCTGTTGACGTCGTTGTGGGTATGGGAAGTTGGGTTGTCCTTCAGAACTCGGATATCGTTCCGGCGGATTTGGCTGCTGCTGCCGCTGTCCCTTCTCCGACGATCCCTACCTGGTACGAATTTGTTGATTTGTTTTCGCTTGAATTGTGGCCAAACCTCTTTAATTCCATGTTCATTTCATGCCTTAGGGCGTCATGGGTTCTTGGAGGTCTGGTGTACACAGTTGTTCCATTCTACAAGAGAGTCAGGCATGTGGAAGGTATATGATCTACTCTGTCTGGGTTGTAGACCTATAAGGCGAGGCATAAGTTTTGAGGCTCTTACTCTATGGCCGTATGGTCCTTTCAGGTGAGACAGTGGGGATCGTGGAGAACGCTGCAAAGGTCGTGGAGCACGTGGCTGAGGTCACTGAGAAGCTGGCCGCAAATATGGCTGATCAACTTTCTGAGGATGGATCTCTGCAAAGATTATCAGACAAGATTGAACACCTTGCTGAGGTAGTCGATTATGATGCAGAGAAGGTTGAAACCATCGTTGAGAAGGTTGGCTTCCATTTTCTTGTAGGATAATTCCTTTTTAAACCGTATCATTTTAAAAATACAGCCTTGGGTTAATAATTCAGTTTTAAATCGGATCACTTCACAAAACACTATTGGATTTCTTATCTGAAAAGCTGCCACAACTATCTTTTTGTGCAAATATTAAGGAAGTGTCATAACTCTTGAAATATGAATTTTCAATTGTCATTGTTTTGTATGCACAAGAATGCTAGCAGCATTGTGTACAGTGAATTGATCAGAGCAGTTTATTTTGCATAACATAGGTTACTCTGAAGCAATTTCTGACCATTTCAGTAACTTGTACTGGTTGCTGGCTTATGTTATAGAAGGTTAAACTATTTCGTATAACGAATTTAGATTTCTGCTGGCAGCCTGGCACAGCATACACTTTTGACAACCTAATTCTTCAAAGATTGCTTACTTAGTTGATGCAGGCAGTCATGCTAAATTGCTAATGTGTCATTGAACTCCTTTAACATTTTGTGGACACAAATATGATCTTATTTATAACAAACATAACAATATCACAGCTTTGCATCAAAAAGTAATTAACTTTCATCATCTTAGTAGGATATAGTACCATAAGTTTGGGGCTATAGAAGATAGATAAATTTAGTGAGTGAGTGGATTTGAAAAGGAATGCGTACATGAGCATGAACAAGTATCTTGATTTAAAATTAACATGTGTGATGATCTGGGAAAGTCTTTATAACATACGGCTCTTCTGGCTTGCACAGATCGACACAGTCAGCGATGAGATTGATGCTGCCGTTGAGCCTGTCATGGATGAGCTTGAAAAGGAGCTGGATCAAAGTTCAACACCCGAGAATGGTGCTAACGCATAGAATTGATCAATGACCTTTATAATGTACAGATCACGTGTATTGTTTTTCTTTGTTCTTCACTTTTGAAGAACTGTTTGTACATTTATGTGTGATGTTGTGTATTTATTACACCCCCGGCCATGGTCACGGTAAAGCATGGAGCTGGGTGGTCGTAGGTGAAGTGTATGGATACCTCGTACGGAGTAGTAGAGATGTGGAACTAGATTATTTTGAAAACAAATGATTGGTACGGTGTATAATCATTACATAAATGAATACATTCTTGGCTTTTGGACCACACCTGTGAACTTAAGTAATTCGCTCTTTAGATTGAATAGCTATGGTTGTTGCTATTATAGTATATTGTAGAGGTGAGGATGATTACACCACAATTTTCTAAAACGATGGTTGTTTAAAAAATCCTTTAGATGAATAGCTGTTTAAACGTACGCCGACTTATCCATTGCAAACCCAATAGTCAACCCAACCCGCAAAACCCACAAACATCTCGTACTTGTTGTCTCTGTCAAACATCCGTGGTAGACTATAGTTTTTGTTAATTGTTGAGTAGAAATAAGCGTTAAGTAAGTCCTACGCAACCTGCTGATGGACTTGACTGCAGTTTTTGTTTCTGACCGAATATTATATTTAGTATATCATCGTAAGGATTCTTGGTGATACATACACTGTCCGGACATACTAATTTGTTGTCAACTCCTACCTGCCAGGCTATTATAATTCTCCACAATAATATTTTTTTTAAAAAAGATGCTCCATATTCTCCACAATTTTAAAAGCGTGAACTTCTTTTGGATTACGCTTGGTACGGCGGCACGAAGACCTGGCGAAGTTTCCTCTGTAATCTAACTGATGAATGCATAAAGATCAGCTTGAGAGTGCCTTTTGAGCATGAACCGGTTTCATGAAATCCCGCCGGCAACACACGCTTGATACTTTCCACTGCCTATCAGAGAACCAGATGTTTTGTTAGATCTTCTGTCCAGTTCCACGTTTGTTTCAGGTGAGGAATCGCATCTGTCCTTCAGACCCAGTTACCTGTGCAGACGTCGACGCTGACACGTTGGGTGACGCAACCTGTAACGTGTCGATCGACGCAACGCAAGTGACGGACCAGCGCTTCCCACGGTACGGAACTGAGACGCCGAACACATGAATCAATCAGCACACGGCATACGGTACGAAATGCGACTCTCGCGAGAGCTGTGTGACTCGTGAGGCTGCGATTGGCAAATGCTCCCTGCGAATCACCTGTCAACTGCGATTCCGTGGTTATGCCGTGCGCGTCTCCGGAAAGCGGAGCAAGATCTGACCCTGCCGAAACGACGATGGCACGACATGAGGCCTGCACGCCGCGCTGCCGGAGCGGCGGAGTCAGAGTATGGCGAGCGACTCGGCCGCGGTGACGTCCGCCCGGGTGTTCGGTAGCGGTGCGCGCGACGCGAGTCACGCGACACGCCACCGGGAAGGCTCCGCAGAATCCCACGTCTCCAAGCAAGCGGGCAGGCAGCCCAAACGTGCAAAAAGACCTGTTCCGTCCCCCAGCGCCAACGGTTTTGGGTTTCTGATTTTCTTCCTTCGTCGCGCAGCCTTTCCCTTCCTCGTGTTCCTTGCGCCGGGCTTCAAGCAACCGCTCACCTCTCTTGCGGTCTTGCCCCTTCACCAAACACCACCTCCCCACCACCCAACCAAAGCCCACGACCGCCGCCGCGGGTCAGTGGATGGAGGCTGAGCCGGGGGAGAAGGGCGCGGTCGGCGGCCACGGCCTGGAGTGGGAGCTGGAGCGGCAGTTCGCGTTCGAGCGGGAGATGCTGCTGATGTCCGCCGTCGCCGATGCCCCGGGCGGCGAGCCGCAGAAGGCGAGGCGGCGAGGGCGGCGGCCCTTCGCCGCCGACCTGCTCCAGAACTGCGACCTGCCTCCTCCCGCTAAGCTCTTCGGCCCGGTGCCGACGCTGCAGAGGTAACCCCCGACTGCCCGAGCAAGCAATCGTCTTTGACTCCTGCGCAATCTCAAATCAAGGCCGCCAGGGACGCATT
>BCLG01005645.1:0-24155 GCA_001602295.1 Zoysia matrella | reverse complement strand
GCTCGCCTCGCCGCTGCCTCCCGCGCCCGCGCCCCCGACTCCGACCGGTACGCAACCGAACCCTAACTCGGCTTTAATCCTCCCGCTTTCGCGGCCCAAAAATCGTGCGGTACGTCGTATTCCGCTGTTTGTTTCACTATTTTTTTCTTATGCGAAGTTCGAGGGTTTGATGAATTTACAACGGCGACGTTTCGCAATTCACAGTTACGGACTTCTTTAGTTCAATTATGGTGATTTATTCTAGGAAGTCAAAAGATTCACTGCAAGCAATGCAAGCAGGGTTTGGTTGCAATTTCTTGGTGGGGTTATGCAATGAGTAAGATGACCTGGTAATTTGCTGATATAATTTAATCGCGACTATCAAGATATGACCCACCCACATCATGGGTTTTATAAAACCGGTGGTTCTATTGAGCTTGCCACAACCCAATATAACATGTGCTAGAAAATGTGCTAAGTTCTCTATGCAGTAGAACATTCTTTAGCAGGTGAATGGTGCCAAAACTAATTGTAGCGTAGTCAAGCAAATGATTTGTTGATGACCCCATCCTATGCAGGCTTCACCTGAGCAAATTGATTTTGTTGTTAATTGTTTGCTGGAGAGTTGAAGAAATAAATATTTTTATGATCTGAAGAAAACTCCCTGGGTTTAATCCCATACGAATAATTATTCGTTGCTGGAACTTACTGTTTTTAATGTGCCCTCTCCTATACACACAAAGATATTCTTTTATTTGGTATTAATCCTTGTTCTTTGTTGTATTAAATCCAGTCAAGCATTTGAGCTCGCAAAAAAAGACATCGGTTGTGTTTTTGGGAAGCAGGGGGACAATACTATTGAAAAGATAAAATCTTCAAAGTATTTCCAAGCATTTCTTCAGAAATCCAAAGCTAATGCTGCTGATCAGCTGGTACAATTTTTGAGTTCATTTTTTTTGTACTATAAGATGATATTCTACATTTGTATGTTGTTCTGATTTTCATGTACAGTATTCTTGGCAGGCTACACATTTTCATGGTTTCTTAATATTTTTATGTATGATGCAATTTTGACTTTTGAAGCTCAATTTGGAATGTGATGCTTTCATTTGTGCATGATTTGAAGAATCACCTAGATTTATTATAGGTTGATTGTTTACCTTCTAACTCTTATTACCCTTTGTTCGTGTGTGACATGTATTGAAATTTAAAAGAGTGCAACATGCCAAGAGGTCAGCAGTCAAGGGGGTCCACAGAATAACGAAAACCCAGCTGATATAGAGAATGAGAAGCTAAGTATCAGGGCTTCCAAACTAATGATTCAAACTAAATTGACATCATTATGTCGCAGTAAGTCGTTGAAGGCAAGTGATGTACCAGACAGGAATATGTTCAAGTCAGAAGCGAATATACTTAAAGAGTGTATTGATAATGTAAATAGAACAAATCAAAATCACAACAAGAACCCTGCTTACCTGGTGGTTGAAGATGATGAGAAACCCCGTGGGTCCTTCCAGAATACAAAGCGAAAGCATGCAGGGTTCAGAAGTCCAATCTGTGAAATTGCAAATTCTCCATCAAGTAATGATGAAGCTGATGTTCCTACAAGTACATTTACCACTGCCCGGGCAATGATGGTATGAAGACACAAACATAATTACTTTTGCCCATACTGTCAATATTTGATTGTTTCATATTATATGCCTTGTTTGGCAAACATTTTGGATGAGAGTTTATGCGCTTTTTGGAATTGTACATATAACAAAACACCAGCAGTTGAGAGTGGGTAAGTACAGATTTATCGAGTTAACAGGATTTAAAATTTTGTCACTTTTTTTAATTTCTCTACTATCAGAGTTACAACCACTAGAATCTCTCTTTGAAGGAAATACACGCAATGGAAATTCATTCATAAATATTTGTTTAGCCCAACGAGGCAAATACACTGTTTATGAGCAACAATTGAGATGATTCAAGATTTGATCAACTAAAACTAGGGTTGTACAGTAGCTGGAGTGCAACCGCTAGAATTTTATTGCATGGTTGCTGATGGGTAGTGTAACGGTTGTTAATCGGAAAACATTCCCATTCATGAGAGTTGTGATATTGCAGCAGTTGTGTGTAGTAATCTATGCCTCTGGTTAGTAACCATGTCTCCTGTTTCTTTTTTTGTTTAGGGGAAGGATGTCGTGCAAAAACATGGGCAGAATGGTCCACAAGGTGCCTCTATATCACCACATTGCGATAACAACCATAGTACACGGAATTACGGTGTGAGACCAAGCTGGAATTCTCGTCGTGGACCACGTGGCAGTTTTGTACCCCCTATCAGAAATAATGGAGGATCGGGTAATATTACCTCACGGGTCACTGGAAAAACTGATGATTCCATGGAAGATTCAACAAGAAAATGGTTTGTATTTCCAACCTAATTGCCTGATATGAGTGAAATTTGTTTTATTTTTCTTTGTGGTGATAATTTGGCATGTATTTAGTACCTACAATTATGCATCTTTTAACTTACCATTTAGTGTTGTTCACATTCTAACTGCCTTAACCAGCTGTATTTTCTTGGGTATTCTAGTTCTTTGCCGCTATAATATTTCTGCATGGGTCTGAGTTCGTGATGAATGGTATTGGTTCTCATTTCTTGTTGCTGACGTTTATGGTCTGACTAACTATAATTTGGTTGATTTCTTTATAGATAATGTAGGAAGTAGGATTTATTTTGTATATATCTCTATGCTCCAGAGGCTTGAGCCAACTGCATTACAAGCTTGATGGGCATATGTGTCGAGACTGTATAGGAACCGGTCTGATTAGAATAAAAAAAATTTGAGATGGAGCATTTGCCTCCTCCTAGGAGGCAGAATCTTTAAAATCTTCAGAAACACATGAGTGTGGGAGATGGGCCCACCTCAATATCTGTTAGTGGAGCGGTGCCGTCATGGCAATCGCCTGGGTTCTGCATGTTAACTCTCTTCTCCTGGTTTCCAGCAGCAGCCTCCTAGGTTCCAGAGACCACAACGGAACAGATCGTAAAGTAGTGATCACCACGTGGCTCTGGCATGCAGCATAGGCCCAGGCATGAACATGCCAACTGAATGAATCATTGAGCTTTGATGTGCTGCTGTCCGTCAGAGCAGAGTTAGGTGGTGGCGATGGGGATCAAACACAGTGCCACCTCTGTCTTCCTGAAGTGCTACTAAGAACCGCACCGTGCAGTTTGGCGACCCAAAACTCCTTGGATGGTGGAAGGGCAGCTGGGTCCATACACCATGTTCAGTACCAAAAGGAAGCGATGTCTCTTAGCCTCAACGTGTATGGATGCACCTGCCAGATCAAGAACTGATCTGCGTTGATGTTTCCCAATCGTGAGTCAGAATGCCATCAAGCTCAAAGTTAACCAAATACGGCAGAACATGGCCAATAGCACCATCGAGCCATGTCCAATGCTTGCAGAGCATTGAAGAGGTCGCATCAAGATTTAGCTTGTACCCAAGCAAGGTCAGAACATCCTCTGCAGCGAGCAAAGTTATTTTGCCAATGAATGTGAGATCCTCTTCGACCAGACCCGCGTTCTCATCACAGTCGATGACGCAAGAAGTGACCACTAGAACTCTCTGGAGCTCCATGCTTGCCTGTGTCGAAACGACCTCTAGGGTAGGATCAGCCACCGCCGAGGAGGAATTGGAACGATACAATCACTGGTGGAACACGCTGATTGTACCACCGACGCCAGTGACAAGGACACCTAGCCTTATTGCCTGCTTTGCCTCAAGACCCAACACCGAATCATCAGCTGCACTTATGCTTGCAGGAGTAGAGCTCTTTGTGGCCAAGGACCTATTAGATTAGATTCTAACACTGGAGCGATGCGATGCCAAACTTAGATGCACCCGAGACAACAACATGGATGGTCACCACCCCTGGGGCACATGTACGATCAGTGACCTAAGGGTGGGTGACGGAAGGAATGGGTTTGTTGATGACATTGGGCAGCATTGTGGTCTGGAGAAAAGAAGTTGAAGCACTTCCCATTGAGGTCGACTAGGATTAGAAGGCGGGTAGGATGAACTTTACGTTGAGCATTGTGACCTATGAGACTCGAGCCTTCCAAGGTCTAGGAGGGATTCTAGACATTGCTAGACTCCGTCACGTTGCTCCTAGGGGACATGTTGGAAAAGGGTTAGCTTGGGGCTGCACCCACCCTAGGTATTGCCACCAAAGCATTGGAAGTAGGAACGCCAATTGCCACTGATGCCATCTACGGAGCCCCTCCCGCCATTACCAAATTAGCAGAAGCTGCCAGCCCCATTGAAGACAGCACCATGTCAGTGAAGGAAGGGAGCTGCCTGCCAGACCCAAAGGAGACACGCTACTGTTGCTTCATCGTTCCTGCTTGCTGCACCACTGTGGGATGAAGGGTGCCGCATGGGCGGACAAGGAGGTGGTGGAAGCCAATGCCGGGAAGGTGTTGTGGCAGCAGCAGCTGCAGTTATCAATTAGTTTGTTAGGATTTGTTAGTAAGATAAGATCAGGTTGTTAGTTTGTTAGATCAGGTTGTTAGTCTGTTAAGCTTAGTTGTCCCTAGCGCCTATAGCTATAAAGACAGTTGCTGGTAGAGAGAGAAGGGAAAAAAGTAAGAAGGAGACTAGGGGCCTCTCTTCCCGTGCCGTGGGTGGAGGCCCCCGGCACCGTGCCACAACAATTGGTATTTAGAGGCAGCAAGGCGCATCGCCCTCCATGGCCAGCGCCATCGATCTTGAGGCCGCCAAGCTAGATCAGATGTTGGCGCAAACCGCCATCTTCAATGCCGGCAGCGATCCTGCGACCATGTTCTCTGCCAAGCTGGATCTGATCTTGGCGTAGACCACCATCACCAACACGCAGATCGTCATCATCAACACGAGGCTTGATGATCACGATGTGTGTATTGCACGTATGGAGGCAAATTTCGACAAGCAGGCTGCAATCTCGTGTTGTGATGGTTTGCTGGCTCCAGTGTCACAGATCAGAGCCGAGGACAACAACTCTGATCTGGAGGACAACAGCCCTGCTCTGGAGGACATCAGCGCTATTCGAGTTGACATCAACGCTGCTTCGTAGGATAGCAGCTCCATCTTGGAAGACAGCAGATCTGTTCAAGATGACGACAACCCTGTTTCAGAGGAGATCAAGCCCGCCTTCATGAATTCATTCTCATTGTTGTCCTTCAAGGAGCCTGTGGATAACAGATCCACCATTCCGGTGCTTGTGATTATCTATAGAAGATTGATTATCAAAGGATCCATCTGCGCCTTTGAGGAAGGAAAAAATTTAGACATTTTTTCATGGGAGTCAGGAGGAAGGTGTTTTTCTAATTGGGAAATAGGGAGAAGGCGCTTCTTTCCTTGGGAACCAGGTGGAACGAGCCCTCTGGCATAGCTCGAAGACGAGCTGTCTTTTGCCGAGGGGAGTAATGTTATGGCAGTAGCAGCTCTGTCTTTTGCCCAGGGGAGTAATGTTATGGCAGCAGCAACTGCAGTTATCAGTTAGTTTGTTAAGATTTGTTAGTAAGATAAGATCGGGTTGTTAGTTTGTTAGATCAGGTTGTTAGTCTGTTTAAGGTTAGTTGTCTCTAGCAACTATGGCTATAAAGGCAGCTGCGGGTAGAGAGAGAAGGGAAGAAATGATGTTTACGTGGTTCGTGATCTTTCGTCAGGTAGTGATAACTCTTGATTTGGTGGAGATGCGACACACAATCGATCCAGCGTCAAATCGACACGATTCGAACTCCGAAATCGCAGCACCGCTTCTCCTCTGGTTATCAGCCATGCACAAACGATTGACCTCGTCAAAGAGGTTAATCCCAGCCTGCGAATCGAAGAACACAAGCAAGAACAAGGAAGAACGCAACTTAATTATGAAATCTGAATTAATCTTACGAAGTTGGAATCCAACAAACCGTTAAACAGTGAAACTGTTTGATGATAGATGAAATTAAGAAAAAAACTTAACCCTAATGACGACGGCTACTGATGATAAGAGTTTTTGGGCGTCCTTAAGGGCAAACCCTAATGCTAAAGGACCTAAGAGAGATACACGGTCCGAAGGGCAAAAGATAGTGTCGCAGCACTCGAGATAGTTTCTGAGCGTCATCTTGTTTTAACCATTCCTTCTTACTCCGGTCGAATTTGGAGATGAGACCGATGCTGTTAGAAAGGTTATTGTTTTTAGTTTTTCAACTATATCTACTATATCTAGAATGTGCAAAACGGATCCCGTATGCGAACTGCTCCTGTAACCCGGGGGCAACTCGACTCCGAGTTGGATTGAATCTCCTCCGGTGTTCAAAGTGACTTGCTGGTCTTGAGCATTTTCAAGTCTTTTTTCTTTGATTCTCTCCAAAGTTTTTAATCATGATAAAATCATTAGTTAGCAATCTATTCTCAAAGGAAGAAAGACATGAATTTAGAAACGAGCTCACCTCTAAATTCAACTGTCGTGCACGAACTCTTGTGATTGGACTATCTATATTAGGTGGAAGAGCGTTGTGTGTATCCAATGATGAGATGTTCTCATCATTCTCCCTCTCTTGAATCGGAGTCGTCCTTGACTGAAGTTCATCTTCTTCTCCCGTATATGGCTCAAATCTGCAATGTTTAATGTTGGAGTAACCCACAAACTTGAGAGGTAACTCAAGTTTATATCATTAATCTTCTCATGTACCTTAAAAGGACCAGCAGCTCTAGGCTTTAATTTAGATTTTCTTAGCTCTGAAAATCTATTTGTTCTCAAGTGCAACCAAACCAAATGACCCGGTACAAATTTAATTTCATGTCTACCTTTACTACCGGCAATTTTATACTTCGCATTCATTTTTTCAATATTTTGTTTAGTCGTTTCATGCATCTTAAGAATAAAATTAGCACGCATTTTAGCATCATTATGAACTCTTTCGGTAGAAGGCAAAGGTAAAAGATCAATCGGAGCACGAGGGTTAAAACCATATACTACCTCAAATGGACTTACCTTAGTGTTGAGTGTTCCGCCCGGTTGTATGCAAATTTCATATGAGGCAAACATTCTTCTTGCATATTCAAGTTTTTCTTCAAAATATCATATAGCATTGTAGACAATGTACGGTTCACTACCTCGGATTGTCCATCGATTTGTAGGTGACATGTAGTTGAAAACAGCAACTTTGTTCCCAATTTATTCCATAAAGTGCGCTAAAAGTGACTTAAAAATTTTGCATCGCGATCTGAAACAATAGTAGAAGGCATAGCATACAAACGAACAATTTCTCTAAATAATAGATCAGTAATATGCGTAGCGTCCTCGGTCTTATGACATGGTATAAAATGTGCCATTTTAGAAAAGCGATCTACTACCACAAAAATACTATCTCTCCCTCTCTTAGTACTAAGCAATCCCAAAATGAAATCCATAGAAATGTTGGTTCAAGGAATAGAAGAGACGGGAAAAGACATGTACAAACCATGTGGTTTAGTCGTGACTTAGCGTTTTGACATGTAGTGCAGCGAGCGACGAAGCGTTCAACATCGTGTCTCATCTTTGACTTAAAAAAAATGTGTGGCCAAAACATCTTCCGTCTTCTTCGCTCTAAAGTGTCCCATCAATCCTCCTCTTTGTGCCTCTTGTAACAACAAAAGACGAACGGATCCAACTGGAACGCAAAGACGGTTGGCTTTAAAAAAAAAAAGCCATCATTAAGCACAAATTTGTTCGAAGTCTTACCTTCACGACAATGTAGCAACACATCTTTAAAATCAGCATCTAACACATATTGTTGCTTAATTGTTTCTACCCCAAAAATCCGACAATCAAGTTGAGACATCATAGCATATCGTCTAGACAAAGCATCGGCAATCACATTATTCTTCTCTTTTTTATGTTTGATGATGTAAAGAAAGGATTCAATAAATTCAATCCACTTAGTATGCCTACGGTTCAAGTTATTTTGGCTACGAATATGTTTAAATGACTACTGATCAGAATGAATGACAAATTCTTTAGGCCACAAATAATATTGCCATGTTTCTAAACATCGTACAAGGGCATACAATTCTTTATCATACGTGGAGTAATTAAGAATATGACTATTCAACTTTTCACTAAAATAAGCAATGGGTTTACCTTCTTGCATCAACACACCACCGATGCCAATTTCACTAGCATCACATTCAAGTTCGAAAGTTTTACCAAAATTCGAAAGTTGGAGCAGCGGTGCATGTGTAAGCTTGTCTTTCAAAGTGGCAAAAGACTTCTTGTGTGTCGCCTCAATGTAATGCAACGTCTTTTTTTGTCAACTCATTCATTGGAGCGGCGATGGTGCTGAAATTTTGAACAAAGCGGCGATAAAATCCAGCAAGTACAAGAAAACTCCGCACTTGTGAAACCGTTATAGGCATGGGCCAACTCTTGATCGCATTTATCTTGGCTTCATCAACTTCAATTCCCTGTGGGCTAACAACATAGCCAAGAAAAGAGACTCGATCCGTGCAAAAGATGCATTTCTCAAAGTTACCAAACAAACGTGTATCTCTCAAAGCATCAAAAACAGCACGCAAGTGAGATAAATATTCATTCATTGACTTTCTGTAAATCAAGATATCATCAAAGTAAATTATCACAAATTTTCCAATGAAAGAACGTAAGACCTCGTTCATCAAACGCATGAAAGTACTAGGTGCAGTAGTCAATTCAAAAGACATTATTAACCACTCATTCAATCCGAACTTAGTCTTAAAAGCAGTTTTCCATTTATAACCCAATTTTATTCTTATCTCGTGATATCCACTTCGCAAGTCAATTTTAGAGAAGACTATAGAACCATATAATTCATCAAGCATGTTTTCTAACTTAGGAATAAGGAATAGGATGACGATATCTAATGGTGATATTGTTAATAGCTCTACAATCAACACACATTCGCCAAGAACCATTTTTTTTAGAACCAAAAGAATAGAAACGGCATAAAGACTAAAGCTCTCAAGTGCATACCCGCGGTCCAAAAGGTTTTGGACTTGTCGCTGAATTTTCTTAGTCTCGTCGGGGTTGGTTCTGTAGGCGGCGCGGTTTGGCAAGCTCGCTCCAGAAATCAAATCAATTTGGTGCTCAATCATTCGAATGGGTGGCAGTTCTAGAGGTATCTCGTGTGAGAAGACTTCATGATACTCCTGCAAAAGGTTTCTCAATAGGAGAAGACAAAGAAGTAAGATCCTCAAGTGAAAACAATGCATCGTTGCATACCAAAGCATAACATGAAGCATTTTCATTATAAATTTCAGCAATGTCAGATTTTGTTGCAAACAGTACAAGGTTTTTCAATTTTATTGTTTGCTGATTTTCAGGTGTAGGAAGATGTTCTTTATTCTCATTAGTAATTTTATCTCTATCAGCTTGTACAATTTCAGCAGTGGTCAAACTTAGTTAAGTAATTTTCTTTCTTTTATGCATGAAGATATATTTATTACTTTTACACCATGTTCCTATGGACGACCCAATAACAATAAACAAGCTTGCATATGTACAACATCACAATCCACAGAATCAACATAGGTGCCAATGAAAAAAGAGATTCGACGAGTTTTCGTTACCTTTGCCTTACTAGAGTTGTTTAACCACTGAATATGGTAGGGATGTGGATGTAGCCGTGTGGGCAAGTCAAGCTTAGTGATCAAATCAGTACTCACTAAGTTGTTGCAGCTCTCGTCATCAAAGATTACACGTGCACGCCAGTTCTTAATGACAAAGTAAATTTAAAACATATTATGTCGTTGAATCTTATCAAGGTATACCTGTGCGGAGAGCGTTCGTTGGTCAATGATGATCCTGTAGATCGAAGTATCATCATCACCAAATACTTGATCATCATCATCGTCAGGAATCTTATTATCGAATTCTTCATCCTCAACATCCGAAGTGTTTATGTATTCTCTATCTTCAGTATCAACGTATTTCCGTTGACTTGGGCAATCTCACTGCATATGACTTATGCCATGGCATCTATGGCACTTGATGTTGAAGGAGCGTCCTGTGTAGGTAGTGGAGGATGTACATTTGTTGGGTACCTGCAAAGAAGCTTAATCGAGTCCGAAGATTGCGCCGAAAGGGTTGGTTTCGATGTTGTTGTAGTGTTGGAGGTGGTGGAAGGCCTACTGCTCGACGGTGGTGGCGTACGTGGTCGAAGAAGGAAATGTCGACCGTGGCGTGTATGTACGGCTGCTGTTCTGGAGTTGTCGTTGCAATTCTTTTTCTGTTAGCACAGCAAAGTGGAACAACTGCTCGACAGTGGCATAATCTTTATAATCGATAATGTCCTGAATGTTACGACGCAACCCACCGTAAAAACGACAGATAATATCCTCAATGTCCTCTTCTATTCCACAACGCGTCATACCCTTTTGCAATTCAGCAAAATATTCTTAAACAGATTTATCATGTTGTTCTAAGCGTTGCAATTTTTTACGCAAATCTTTTGATAGGAAGGAGAAACAAAACGGTTACGCATAGTATCTTTCAATCCATCCTAATTATCAGGTTGCAAATGAGCTCTGCAAATATCAGTCTATCATAGTAAAGCAAAATCTCTAAACTCACTATTAGCTTGTCTAATTCTATATTGTTCAGAAACTAAGTGAGATGTAAATTTTTGCTCTACAAACGTCTCTCAATCAAGATAAGCTTCAGCATCGTAATTATCAGAAATGAGTGGGATGGTAAACTTTATCTTAGCGAAAGGTTCGTAAGGAGCATGATTTGCATTACCTCCCATACTTTGGTGATTACAGCATTGACGATCGCAGAATCTGTTCTGTTGTTCTCTATCGTTGTCAACGTCATCCTCATCGTAGTTCTTATCATTAACTTCCTCCTTTTTTTTATTTCTCTGTTGTGGTCGATGTCTCTCAAGGGTTGTCATACGAGTTGAGAGACGTTGGAATTCTCTGTTTGTTGTTCGAAAAAGCATCTCCATTGCATTGAATTGCTCGGTCATTCTCTGATCGAACTTAGCAAGAGTGTCAGCAAGTTGATTTTGACTGACACATTCAGCGAAGTCGTTCGGAGAGTTGGCAGCTTCAGAAGCTTTAGCCGTATCACTTTCAAACTTATCTTTTCGTGCCATAGTTAGAAACAACAAAGAAGCAAAGCAGGATATTATCCCTACACTACGGTGATGTGGAATCTATGGTGGCAGATCTGCAAAAGAAAACGATTTATCAAGTTATTTCAAGGTTTTTACCAATGCAAGGCAAAGGATGGTACAACCGGTGGCAGGAGAGACCAGAGAGTCGTAATTCCACAATTGCAAGGTCAAATACAGTGCTGATTCGAGTTGAATATGTGAAGCTTGGAGGCCTGAAATAATGATTAGCGGAACACAATTCTATAACAGATAGTAATGCTGAATAAGTGTTTCAAGTATGTAATTCTAGTTTCTAGTCGAATCCTATGAAAAATCCAGATGCGAACAATGATAAGACACAAGGATCAGCAATAGACGCGGCTCCAAAGATCAGTAATCAGCACGGTATAGCATAAGACAATGATGTCACCTCGATGATGTCACTTTTTTATTTTTATTTTCAATTTTCACTATTTTTCTCTTTTTCAGAGGCACAAAAATAGTAACACCAAGACGTTTCAGATCGATTCAATAAAGGATATAAAGGATGTGTTCTGTGGAAAATCACGAAGGTGTCTGAAATTACATGCAAAATCTTGTAAATTCACAAAGGTTCACTTCCAGGGGGAATTTGGCTTTGAAAATTTTTTCGAACCCCGACGAATGGGGGAGAGCCAGATACGTCTTTTTGTTCTGAGAATTTGAAAAAAAAATGCTCTCGATTTTGAGTTTGTATGCAAATGTTATGCCCGTTTTACTGAAGGGTGCCCGAGATACGTTTTTGGAGAGTGAAACGCAATCGGGATGCAATCGGATGACGATTTTGGGATGATTGAGCAGTCGATGATTATGGAGAGGTGGATCTATGAAGGGTGGATCTGTTTGTGGTCGAAATATGGGTGGATGGGTGGGATAAAATTTCGATGCAAAAAGACTAAATAACAGATGTGACACGATAACAGATTGAACGCAAAAACAGATGAACGACAAAGGAAAACAACTGGATGCAAAAAGATTTCAAAATCCAGCAACCAAAACACAACTAAGGACACAAACTCAACACTACGGACTCTGAAATAAAATTATGCAAGGGTTAAACACGCTTTGGATAGGGCAACACCTAACGATATAATTTTTTTTTGGTTGCAAGTTTTCTATAAACGAAAGGATGAATGCAAAATAAACAAATATAGATGTGAACCTGACGGTATAATTAAAGCTCTGATTACCACTTGATGTGTACAGGGTTTCCGATCTTCCGTCAGGTCATGATAACTCTCGATTTGGTGGAGATGCGACACATAATCGATCTGGTCTAAAATCAACACGATTCGAACCTTGCAATCGCATCACTTCTTCTCTGGTTATCAACTGTGCACACACGGTTGACCTCGCTAAGAAGTCTAATCCTAGCCTACGAATCGAAGAACACAAGTAAGAACAAAGAAGAACGTAACTCAATTGCGAAATCTGAATTAATCTCATGAAGCTGAAATCCAACAAACCGTCAAACGGTGAAATTGTTTGATAACAGATGAAACTAAAAAAAAAACTAACCCTAATGACGGCGGCTACTGATGATATAGAGTTTTTGGGCGTCCTTATGGGCAAACCCTAATGCTACTGGACCTAAAAAAGATACATGGTACAAAAATCAAAAGATAACGTCGCAGCATCCGAGACAGTTTCTGGACGTCATCTTGTTTTAACAATTCTTGCTGACTCCGGTTGAATTTGGATATGAGACTGATGTCGTTGAAAATGTTATCTTTTTAGCTTTCTAACTATATTTAGAATGTTCAAAATGGACCTGTATGCGAACTGGGCGTTTGTTTTAGTGCGGAATGCTCCTGGAACCCGGGGGCAACTCGACTCCGAGTTGGATTGAATCTCCTCCGGGACTCAACGTGCTTTGCTGGTTTTGAGCATATTCAAGTCCTTCTTCATGCTTCTTTTGGCCCTCTTCAAATCATTAGGTAGCAATCTATTCTCAAAAGAAGGAAGACATATATTTAAGAACGAGCTCTTGTGATTAGATCATTTATAGTAAGTGAAAAAGTGTTGTGTGTATGTAGGGATGGGATGTCCTCATCAAAAAAAAAAGAAGAAGACTAGAGGGTCTCTCTTTCTGTGCCGCGGGTGGAGGCTCTCGGCACCGTTCCACAACAGAAGGAGACCGCTTGATTCGCCGAAGAGGGTGGCCACCGGACTCGGAGTGGTGCCAGTGTGGGAATAGGGAGGGGAGGGTAGGTGTCGGGATGGAGAGCCATGGGAACTTTCCACACTTCCAAGGAAGATGTGCTACAACAAAGTGTTATGTGGTGAAATGTTACTCATCATAACAACAAAAAAATTATCAATTTTTGAACAATAACTAATGTGCTTAGTCAATACATTTAAAATTAAATGTACATCAACTTTATGTGTTCATTTAACTGAGGGACAAAATTAAACTATCATGACTATGGGCATGCTATTATTTTTTGTCATTGTGATTTTGCATCAACTATTCTATTATTTTGCGAACGGGACTGTAGCCTAGCGGTTAAGGAACCTCAGTACCACTCCTCTGGTCTTGGGTTCGGCTCCCCGTGGGAGTGAATTTCAGGATGAGGGTAAAAAGATCCCCTCATCTATCTCACACCAAATCACAGGTCTAAGGCATGGACAAGATTTTTGGTCGCTCACATAGGCTACGCTGCTGTTGTGTAAGGGTGGGGCAGGGGTTTGGATTCTCGACCTGCAGGTTTTCTTCTTCCTAAGTGCAATGCCTTGGGGGCAGCCTTACCCCTTGCAGATTGAGTCTTTTTTTTAACTATTCTATATATTTTTTAATTTGCATCAGTGGTCACACAAGGAAAAATATATGTGCCTCTTTAATATGTTTGATGTTGCTTACACTCTTACTGATAGTGTTTATAATCATCAGTATAGAAATGATTTGTGGCCCTGATGGTGAGCTTCCTGAGAAGCTGAGGAATCTGGAACCCCGTCTTATTGAACATGTCAGTAATGAAATAATGGATAGGGATCCTAATGTTCGCTGGGATGACATTGGTATATAGTTGCCTTATTCCTTGTAAATTGTCATGATGTCTCTAGCTCTCGAACTAAATCTTGGCGCTTAAAAAAAACTAATTTATAGCACTCTGCATCAGCTGGTTTGGAACATGCAAAGAAGTGTGTGACGGAGATGGTGATATGGCCACTGCTACGTCCTGACATATTTCGTGGTTGTCGATCTCCTGGAAGGGGTCTACTGTTGTTTGGACCTCCGGTGGGTGTTATCGTATTGCGTTGCATGTGCCATTTTTCTGATTGTTACATGTGTGCACATTGATTTCCACAGGGTACAGGTAAAACTATGATTGGAAAAGCAATAGCTGGTGAGGCCAAGGCAACATTTTTCTACATATCTGCTAGTTCGCTGACAAGCAAATGGGTCTGTATGCCACCTAATGTTTCTTCTTCGACATCATTTTACAAACTATATCTTCCTGTTATGCTTACATTTAGTCGGAAAAAAGGTGCTGTCAGAACTGAATTTGTTTTGTTTTCTGTTAAGGGTATAGTAACAATTTAGGATTCAATTAGAGTCCATGTACTCATTGGATCTTTTACTGAACTATCAATACAAGTCATTTTATTTCTATCACTAATATTCTTATGTGGTTGATGCAATTGTATTACTATGGGCCTGTAACTCGAGCAATCATTGTGTTCACATTATCAATGTCAGTTGTGATACCCTTTATCTGTGACCAGTGAAGATATTATTAAAAACTAAATTTAATCTCTGAGAAATGTATCGTTTTGTTCTCCATATGATACTGGAGGTTATTTTAGATGGTGCAGCATTTCACAGGAGCATGTACATAGCATTCCAATCCCCTATCTAGATTTTCATCCATAGAGTGCATATGTGCATCATCTCACATAGTGATATATGGAACAGTCCCTTTTTTGTTTGACAGTGATTCTTGATTCATTTGTTAGTGCAGATTGGTGAGGGTGAAAAACTAGTTCGAGCACTTTTTGGAGTGGCTTGTTGTCGTCAACCTGCAGTCATATTTGTGGATGAGATAGATTCACTACTCTCTCAGGTTTTTTTATAATTAATGGGCTGTTCTTTTATGGTCATATACACATTGTTTGTAATGGCTTATTAAAAACTTATTGCAGCGCAAATCAGATGGTGAACATGAATCAAGCAGGAGGCTAAAAACACAGTTTCTAATTGAGATGGAAGGTTTTGACTCTGGGAATGAGCAAATTTTACTTATAGGTACTTCATGTGTGTGAGAGAGAGGAGATGCTATTCAATATTATATTTATGTCAGGCAGTACTAGGAAATGGCAATACTACATATTGGGCTTCTGCATGATAGCTATCTGCAACTTTGCATTTCATTCGCTTTGAAGGCATCCAGGCACTTGTTTCGAAAGGCACGATTAATTGATTTATTTCTGCTTCATAGCCAATTGAATTGATATTGGAGGGGTTATGACCAGGGTAGAATCTTAGTTTTAGTCACAGTTTGTTCTGAACCCCCTCCCTTCATAAACAACATACACATCCAAAATTTGGAACAATATTAATTGCAGAAACCTTTAAGCTTACTAATATCATTGTGGAAATGATGACAGGAGCAACCAACAGGCCTCAAGAACTGGATGAAGCGGCACGCAGGCGACTTACAAAACGTTTATACATACCCCTTCCTTCATCAGGTAATACTCTGTTTCTGC
Organism: Zoysia matrella; assembly: GCA_001602295.1. Taxonomy (NCBI): domain Eukaryota; kingdom Viridiplantae; phylum Streptophyta; class Magnoliopsida; order Poales; family Poaceae; genus Zoysia; species Zoysia matrella. The sequence continues at coordinate 8,293 of BCLG01005645.1, read as the reverse complement.
TCTTTGGTAATCACAGCAGAAATCTTACTGTACCTTGTTTGTGATTGTGAAGAAGCACGGGCTTGGATTATTCGCAATCTGCTGGAAAAGGATGGGCTTTTCATGCTCTCGGAAGAAGAGACAAATAACATCTGCAAACTAACAGAGGGTACTCAGTGTCCTCAAACTTTTTAATGTTACTGTTAATCTAGTTCCCTGGTGCCTAATACTGATAATAAGTTATTTGTAGGTTACTCAGGATCTGACATGAAAAATCTAGTAAAAGATGCCTCAATGGGACCACTTAGAGAGGCCCTTCAGAGGGGTGCTGAAATCACAAAGCTCAATAAGGAGGACATGCGACCAGTGATGTTAAAGGTAATAACCAAACTAAGTCCAGAATATAAGGGTTGATGACCATCTAGAAAATGTTGTACTCACAAAAGTGATCCCTTCCAAGTTCTCTGTGTCCAGTACTATTTCAGATCATTTAATCATTTCCTGTGTGTACTTTCTAATATGGTGCTAATTTGCATGTGCAGGACTTTGAGGATGCTCTACAGGAGGTTAGACCTTCTGTTTCCTCCACTGAGCTTGGAATTTATGAAGAATGGAACAGGCAATTTGGCAGCCTATCAATATAGCTTGCGGGGGGACATGAACAAGCAGAACTCAGGAATCATGGTGAGGGAAATGGAGATAAATATTTGTCTAGAATATGATATCCACAATGCTCATCGTCTGCAGAGCATCAATTGACATAATCTGCGGGTCCTAGCACATCGCATCGTTGATTTCTTTCGTGCAAATTTGATACTTCGGGTGTAATTTATGATGGATGTATTGTTCGACTGGCAGACAAGATGATGCTATTCTGTGCAATGACCAGGTGCAGCCACATGCCACCTTACCTCTTATTTTTGAGAATACACATGTATATGAAAGCGTAAGACATGAGCAAGGTTTTGGAAACGGTTTTGACTCTGAAAACTGGCTGGAACCGTTTGGCCAGTTTTTGCGAAAAACCGGAAAAACCGCTACAACAAACTGGAAAAACCCGGACAAATTCGAAAATCAAATTTTGAGTGAAAATCACTCGGTTTTTTCTGTTTACCTTTTGGTTTTTTGGTTTATATTTTTAAATTTGAAATCAAATCAGTTTGAGTGGTTTTCATCGGTTTTTTCGGTTTATCACTTAGTTTTTGCTCAATGCATTGAAAATTTTTTACTGTAAAAGTTTGGATTAATTGACGGACAAACAAATCATAAATCTCATATCATCGTTCTATGAACACTGGGTTCGCTTACCTTTGTATCCACGGTGAGATGTTGCAGGTGTGAACACAGGCAATATGCCATGATGTGGGTGTGAAAATAGATTTGCTCACTTTTCATTTGAAAATTTTACTAGTTGTTTTCTTTGAGGTGACTTTTACTGTGATTCATAATAAAACGAGGCTTTTCTCTGGCAGCACTTTCCAAAATCCTCCTATAAGTTTCGCTACAACACACCTGCCTTGTAGGCCCTGATTACCAAGGCATGTAATGGGCTTTTGCTCCTGAGCTCGACGAAGCCCACGTGACAAGGCCTTGTTCTGCTGCTGAGAAAAGGGTGGAAAACCAGAGACACAGGGACACTTCTTTCTTCAGCGGTTAATTTCATTTTTTCCCCCAAAATAGACATGGGTGCCGACGGCGGCGGCCGGAAGGGCTCGGCGCCGGCGAAAGTGGCGGAGGGCGGGGCGGCGACCTCGCTCGCCGGCCTCCCTTCCCGTGGGAGCTTCACGGAGAATAGCATCGAGTCCAGCATGGTACGCCCTTCTCCTCTGGCTGGCCCCATTTCTTGGTTTCTTGGTGATTCCCGCGCATAGGATTTGAGTTGTGGCATATTTTGGGGTTCAAATCGCGCAGGGAGGACTCAAGGTGTATCTCTGCCTGCACGATACGTCTCCTCCAGGTTAGTTTCTGTGCCTCGTGGTAATAAGCTGTAGCTGCTGGCTGCTGCTATGTATAGGTATCATTTTTCTCGCTGTTTGGGTTAGGACCAGCGTGGCTTCCTGTAGCTATATATTTTTTTTGAGTGATTCTTTTAGGTGAAAAGATCTAACTCTTTCTAGGGTTTCAGTGTCAGTTTGTTTGAAGAAGCCGCCATTTTTCTCTGGACCGGCAATGCTGTTCCTTACATATCTAGTTTCTGGCTGTTGGGATTGGTAATGTGTTAAGAGCGAGATCCACTGTAGGAAAACTGTCGTTCAGTTTGTTTCATTCCTTTCATGACCATTTTATGGTTACTGAAGTTGGTCTAGTGGCATTTAGGGTGTATAGTTTAGGAGCTTTGCGAGGAGTGGTTAAAAAAAAGGAGCTTACTAGGAATTGCACCAAGATGTTATCCAAAGAATTTTGTTTGTTTAAGAAGCCTATGAAGCTTGGTGCATCTTAAGGGCTTGGTAGTTCAGCTCCTAAGATCTCTTGTTTCTCCACTCTTTATTCACTTCTGATAAGTTGTTTGTAAAAACTAGGCGAGAGCTGCTTCCTCCTGAATTTTTGGTTCCTTCTGTAATGTGAAGTGACAATCTTGCGTTGTTACTCATTCAAGGTTTTATTTCTTCTGAAATGGGTTTTCTTTATGCTATGCATGTAAGAATTCTATGGGCAAAGCGCTCAAAGTTGCATTTGTCAAAGTTGTGCCTAGTGATTGTTTTGGTGTAGTTTATTTTAGTTTATTAAATTCAATATTTTAACTCTGAATCCATAGTATTTGCTGGGATATGTTCGATGTTCGTTGAAAATTAAAGACAGAATGTTGTGGTGTTTGGCAAGTCTTTATTTGATTACTTGAAGCCAGAATGTTTCAAATGCAGAAGAGTAAATTTATTGCGTTGGTCATGATCTTCATATTACAGTTACTGTAGTGGCAGTATGTGAATGACCCTTGATAACTTCTGGTTGACGCTGGCATCTGACTGCCATGTTTATTGCATTGTGATGCTGATGGCACTTGTTAAGGCCCTTTCTTCCCCTGTTAATTTTACTGAGCATTCTCCTTTGTTATGTTAGAGGGACAAATTGTAAAGACAGACACAAACAATATTTTAATCAGAGCCCTCCAGATAAGCAAACAGAAAAGCGAGGTCAAGGATGCAGGCTATAAAACACCTGGAGAAAGCAGCAGGGGGAAAAGGTAGAGCACTCTCACCGCCTTATACAATTTGCAAACCTTCGCTGTGTTGTTATAAGATGTGACATTTTGCCTTTCTTATTACATCTTCATTTCATGTACCAATACCTCGCATTGTTTTAAAAAGCAATTGAAAGGTACAGGGTGCTGGCTAGTGCCTGACTGCTGATTGGGTGGGTTTGCTACCTCCTATGGAAAACCAGCTTATTTCAAAAAGTGCTGGCAATGTAGCACACTTCGCTTTCTACTAATCGATATCAAGTAGTGAGCTGGTTGCTACATTCACATCACTTTACTCGAGATTTATGTATGCCAAATTATGTGAAGGTGTTCCCATTTTATTTATCATCTCTGCCTAATTTTGACGAATCAACCTAATTTCATAACATATCATGTGGAGTTCCCTGCCGCAGTGGTTTCCCCCTGCTGTTTTTTCAGTCAAAACATATCATATGGAAGTTGTGAGTTGCTAATAATTTAAACTGGATATGAGCTATGTCCTATCCATCGTAGATTTAATTTTGAAAATGACTATTTTTTGTATTAAACTTTCAGTGTTCATGCATTCAGGATTTGTGGGACCGAAATCCAAAATAACTCATTTATCTTTAGACCTTTGGTTTATATTTGTTGTCATTTTATTGAGTTTTGTATGATTAAATAAACTGAAAAATACTAAAAGATATCTACTGCTTTACTAAGTTTTACATTTTTGGTACATTCTGTAAAATGAAATCGCACAGTTTAATGGCTGTTTTTGGTATTAAACTTTCAGAGTTAATGCATTCAGGATTTGTGGGACCGAAATCCAAAATAACTCATTTATCTTTGGACCTTTGGTTTCTATTTGTTGTCATTTTATTGAGTTGTGTATGATTAAATAAACTGAACATACTAAAAGATATTTACTGCTTTACTAAGTGTTACATTTTTGGTACATTTTCTATGAAATAAAACCCCACAGCTGGATAATCATGGATGTTACCAAATGTTAGTCGTGAAGCGCCACAAGGCGCTCGCTTCCGTGCGATAAAGTGCTAGGTGGAAGAGCTCTGCTCCGCCTCGAGGTATGAGTGTTACCTATGCGGTGCCGCTGCTGCGTCGCGGGGCCGTGCCCCTGTGGCTGCCACTGCCCCCGCCATCAACACTGTTGGCTGCTACACCACTAGGTCTGAAGGGAAGGGGAGGGGGAGGAGGGAGGGAGGGGGAGGGAAAGCGCGGCGGCTGCTGCTCCTCCTATGGTGGCCGGATCTGAGTGAGGGAGGGGGAGGGGGAGGAGAGAGGAGAGGATGGTGTGGTCATTTGCTCTGGCGGCATGCTGCATGTGAGTGGTAACTGGGGGCTGCCTCACTAGGGAAAGGAAATGATGGCATAGTGGGCTGATAGGCCTGTTGGAACTAATCTTGTTGTGGGTATGTATGCTCAGGCGGGATAGTCTTCTTTACCTATATCCATATGGAAGCAAGAGATCCGGTCGAGGTGGTTTTCGTTTACCAGCGCGTAGGTGGTTTAAGTTCCTATGACCGAGTTTTTCTGGCCCCTGTGAACATATTTTCTTAACGTATTGTGTGTGTTTTAGTTGAGTTGTTTAGCGTCCAGGATAATTAGTGTGTGGTGACCAGTGAGTATGCAGCAGTGGGCATGCATGTTTATTGATTAGTGGTGGCCGGCGTGTCTGTTAGTGGAGCTACGTGCAGGTAATTAGCGGAAGGCTGTTGTGGGCTTTGTGCCGTGCTGCATGGTCAGCTCAGAAGACGTGCATGGCACGAGTGGCTTGCATGGAGTGGTGCTAATGGCCGGAGTGTGCGGCCAAACGTGTGCAGTAGCGGCTACGGTAGTGGGTGCGTGTGTGGCTATTTAAGCAGTGTAATTCTCATGTCAAAGTGCAAAGTTTGAGTGAAGTAAATTAGTGCAAAATGACGTGAGTGCTGGTGTGCAGCACTGAAAAATTTCCTTGTGTCTTTGTGCCATTCTTGTGTGTGCGCGTGTGTTCCAAATTCATTGAGAGTGTGAGTGATGGGCTAACAATGGCAGATGCTAGCTATGGCTCATTTTTCCTATTCTTTTTTCTTTTTTGCCTTATTTTTGTAGGCAATATGTGTCAAGATAAGCCTTGTGCGCCAGGTTTGAATACTTTCCTAGTTTAGCTAGTAGCTGTTTTAGAATTAGATCAGTGATTGATAGCCTGATTGGCTCTGATTTTCTTTCCTAGTTTGTTTGTATAACTTTCCATGTAATTCTCTATATAAGCAAAGGAATAGAACCTGAAAACGCTGCCAAGTTTAGCAGCACCAATTCTTGTGTCTTCTGTGTTCGCGTGAGTCTTGGCAAGGGAACCTCGCCAGCGACGTGGTCCGTCGTTCTTCAGGCAAGTTCCTAACAATATGTAATTAATAACCAACGCTTAGAAAATGCTTAGGCGCGCCTAAGCATGCCTAAGCTCTAAGAGCTGGGTTAGTGCTTGCTTAGCGCCTAGCACCTTTTTTCCATGGAATGTTAGGCACAGCATCTTTAGAGGGAAGTTTCAAGGGAACTCTGAAATTCTAGGGCCCAATCTGGGATGAATGTAGGAGGTGGGATATAATGTATACACCAGTATTGGCCCACCCTTGTGCTCTAAAAACTGAGTTGATATGCAAATTTGCCTAGGTTTGGGACAAATGTATGGTTTCATGATTCATCTGTAATTATGTGATGTGGTTGCGTGGTGGTCTGGTGGGTGTTTTCAATGGCGAATGCAGGAGAAGGTGAGATTGAGAATTGGAGCGAAGAGGGTAGCGAGGGGACGCGAGTTCTGTCGCCGGAGCTGAGAGATACTCAGCCAGCGACCGAAGAACAGATCGCCCCTCGCGGGAGAGATTCTATTACTTCTTCGATAAACCTCTTACAAAGTAAACCGGCATCCTTTATAGCCTAGGAGCCGGCGACTCTGAAAACAGAATAACAACTAACTCTGGAAAACCGAATAACAAACTAACTGAATTGAAACCAAACCTAACTTAATCTTGTCTAATTAACCTCCTGCCCCTATATTTCCTCCACAGCTCGCAGCATCCCTTAGCCACCTTGTTTGGTTGTCTTCCTGGGCCTGCGCTGGTATTTCTTTCCGATGAAAGCATCTACAACATTATGTTTCTGAATTGCAACATATATATGCTTGAGATGTTTACGGTTTTTACGTTTTAAGATGAAAATCAGATACTCAGAGATAATTTGTTGCTAGACACATTTTTTATGCAGATGCATTAGTTCAACTTTCAACAAGCTCATGTTTCGCTCCTTTCCTATCAGGTATGCTGCCAAAAGTCTAGACACCAAGAATCCATCAAAAAGGCCCAACATTGGTGATTCTGCAGGGTCTTCTAACCGTGGTATGTATTTGATTGCATCTATGTATCCCATCTGGTTTCAGCATCCTGGTCAGGTTTCTATGTGCGAGATGTGAATTTCCCTAGTAGCTTATAATCATATGTTTGTGTTTAATGAATATGGTTAGTATGGTATATTGATATCTGACTAATATCATTGTTAAGTGGTCTTCCAAGAGCTGGTCTGGTTTTATTTTCCTTTCCCATTAGTTTTACATCTGATCCTGGAGTTGGATAAAGCTTATTTCTTAGATTGACGCTATCATGGTCCAACAACTTGACACTGCTACTGAAATTTGGTTTGACTGTTATTGTATTTGGCTTGTTATGGATTATTTGACCCAATTATTGTGTCTGTGTAGCGCTCTTATTACCACAAAGAATTGTGGTTTGATATGAGGCTACATCGAGCCATTTCATAATCACTATAGAAGAAACCATAAGGTCCATAACAGTAGCATTACTGTCGTATGTGATAGAATTCTGGTGCTTTTTACAGTATCCCTAACCTGATTTTTTAGTTTTACGTATACAGTTACACACAAAACTACTGTACTGATGATTAGGATAATCAATACAAAGGAGCACATGCCTTTTGGAAATAAGTATGATGATTAACATCAGAATGACCATAGGCTACACAAACAATTTTTGTTTTAGGCAACACATTCAGAGCGCAAAAACCCGTGAAAAGGCGCAATTTTGTGCTTGATCCACGCGCTAAAGCGCAGAGCAAAAGAGCTCCGCTACACCTCTGGGTATAGGTGCCACCTAAGCAGTGCCGCCCTGCCATCCAGGTCTCCGCCACCCTGCGCCGCGAAGCTGCGTCCCAACAGCGGCAGCGCCGCCCCCGTCGCGGCTACCTATGTATCTGATCCGGGGAACTGAAGGGAGAGGGGGAGGAGGTCGGGGATGAGGGATGATGAGCTAGTGCTCCTTCTGGTGGCGGCCGGTGCTCCTGTCGTGGCTGCTTAATGCTAGGGCAACATGATGTGGAGGTTGGGCTCATGGGCCACCAGTGGGCAGCACATTGCTTGCTGTGGTTTCTTTTTTCTTTTTTCTTTTTCCCTTTCAACCTTATTTTGTTAGCAAAGTATGTCTAATACCTAGCACTTAGGAAAACGATTAGGCATGCCTAAGCATGCTTAATCGCTAGGTAGTGGGTCACCGCTCGCTTAGCGTCTACTGCTTTTTTGTTCGGTGGACAAAAACAACTTGCCTGCTCATTGATTTGTGATACCATGGCAGTACCGAAATAGTACTTCTGCAGTTCTGCTAATCATATCTCATCCTCCAAGCTAGCAACTTGCAAATAATATAAATCATATTGTTCCTCATTGTCCATGCAAATATAAATTATATTGTCCCTCATCTAATAAAATTTCCTTTGTTGGGCATATTGGAGCAGTCTTTGCAAGATGCTTTAAGTGGAGGATGGGTCAGATATTTAATAATATTTCATATAAGTATCTGATCATGTTACATGGTGAATTAATGGAATCAGCTGCAAACAGTAGGATGATATGATGTCGCAACTTTACAAAAACAGTACTGATCTATTATGCATCTATGTGCCTCCTTGTTAGAACAATGATATCATATCCAAAATGAGCTCTAAAAAATTAACGAAGTTTCTGCATTTTTTTATTTTAAAGTGATAAGGTGGTGCCTGTAAAACATGTTCCTTTTGTGTGCAGATGGAATATAGAGTCCACTAATAACTTTTTAGGCATTCATTCTTAAGGATTCAATGAGTGGCATGCATTTT
>BCLG01005643.1:0-24175 GCA_001602295.1 Zoysia matrella | reverse complement strand
GAAAATAGGATTGCACGTAAAATAAGGCATAAAATGATATGTCATATGCTAAGTCACATTTTTAGCGCAAGTATAAATTTATTTACGTTAATGTAATAACACTTTAGTAACTAGATAGTACTTGCACACACATGGCTTACTATCGCAATCATGTAACATAACTCAAATGAGCTAAGTAGTTAATCACTGCCCTTTTAGTGAATACCGACAAGACGAGATAATGCATGACATAACACGTCACCCGCTTTGTATGCTCATACACATGCATTATACTAGCATATAATCACATAAGCACATCTATGCCTTAGACACTTCATAATGCCTACACTTGCATGATTTAATAAAGTAGTCACATAAATATTGTTTAAAATGAAACTAATAATTAATGAAGCACTAATCCATAGTAAGTATTACTAGGTCGTGATTATGCATAGAATGACACATCAAACCTTTAGTAATATGTTAGGCAAACCATAAATACACGCTCATGCCCGTATGAAGGCTCTAGTGTATTACTTACCATACATAGTCATACTAAACTACCTATGTGACCACATAAGCAATAGAATAAAGTAGCTAAATAAATATTTATTCAAATGGTTAACCCATAGTAAATAATGCTAGGATGCACTTAAAATAATGAGCAATACATTAGGATAGTCATCACATCATGCATGACTGCATTCTTAGTTTTCCTCGTGAAGTTTATCTGGCTTTTATTCTGAGTTTGACCGTATCTTATCGATTCTTCTCGAGCTTTTATTTCTTTTTACGGTAGTTTTATTAGGTGTATTCTATCGTGTAGACAACGTTGAGATCGAGGAAGAGCCAGATTCCAAGAGGAGCCAGAAGTACCGACACACAAGGAGAAGCCCGAGGATCTTGACATCATGTTCTGAAGATTAAGGATTTGCAGGCAAGCTCTAATCTCTTGATCATATTAATTCTATGTTTTGCTTGTGCACCCATATGACCAAAATGTTTGCATATTTAGTTTAATCTATGTTAAAACGTTGTGTAGTTAAATACTCAACTTGTTATTACATATTTATATTAATGTCAGTTACTTGCTCTCATTAAATATGAATACTACCTTGTTACCCGTTGACGACACCCTCTTGTTAACTATATGACTTTTTTTGTTAAAATTTTTTAACGAACAGAAAGTTGCCTTGATATTAGATTGCTTAGGAACCCTTATGTGATGTAGTGCATTGTCACACCATACGTCAATTATTTAAGAAATGTGTTAAAATGAGTTTGGTGGTGTGAGTGAAATAAAGTGGGATGGATGATAGTGCAACTGGTGCTAGGTGATGGGAAGGGATATTGTTTTTGGTCGTGGGGCGGGCTCCTAGTGCTATATGTTGTGATGGTTGTTAGGCTTCAGACTGGTCCACTTGTCGTGAACGAGCGCCGCCCCTGTCATATAAGGACTGGTTCATCGGACCTCAACGTAGTGATTTCGTGCAACCACAGAACATGTTTGGGCGGGACTCACTCCCCTTTGTTATCCACAATGACCCCTAAAGACGGTCGAGAGACACAGGTCGCAGGAGCAGACGTGAGTTACTCACGGTCTGGTCTTCGATTACAGCAATAGCCTGTGCCATGGGATCGTATTGCGCACAGGTATACCCCTCTGGTTTCTATAATTACCCGTCCGTGTGTGAGGTCCAGAGAGTAGACGTGGATGTCTTAAACCCACGATCTGGCTACGAGAATGTGCTATCACGTTATCGTTGACTGGAAAACCCCGAGAGATGACCCCTATTTGTATCTTGAGGTGGACTTTGTGGATACCTTAGCGTGCATTGGAGTGAACATTATGCGACTCTGTTGATCAAGAGTAACGTAGCCTGTGGTACAATATACAATCTCTGCAGAGTGTATAATCTATTCGGAATGGCTGTTGTCACGGTATTGACACACTACAACTTGGGCTCACAATGATTAATCTCATTATTATCCTTGTTGGGGTGAGTGGATGTAGGTACCTGTGTTTTGAAAAGTGTAGGCTGTGTACTAGGGAACGGTACGGATGCCTGTCAGCTCCTCGACTAAAACTTAGATACTGGCGAGATTGATAAACATCTCCCACAGAATCAACCTACTAAAATATGAATAATAAATATCTGGTGATCTCTTTTTCAAAGCTTCTATAGTAAATCCTGCATAAAACTGGCTTCTTACGAAAAGAAAACCTCATAGTCTAATCTTTGCTATAACTATATATATATATATATATATATATATATATATATATAGTGTTAAGCCTTGCTGAGTACCTTATGTACTCACTAGTTTGCAATTGTGATTTTAGACAGAGAAGATTCGTAGAAGACGATGACGTGCTGAATTTTTGTTCTGCTTTTCAAGTTTGCTTATGACTTTGAGTCATGTTTTTCACTGTTTGCTTCACCTCTAGCTGGTCAACTGGTTGTGAATATTTTAATCTTCACCGAATTTTCGTTAAAAGTCTGATATTAAGTATATCCTTTTTATTCAAAATATATTTGTAATATACATTTTGATGTGTTAGTGCGTATCCGTTACTGATACAGAGACTGATATATGGTGCACATTGTATACCAGAAATGGGTACTACAGCAGACGGCCCGACGGGGACGACGCGCTGGTGTCGCGCGCGAACAGCGTACGGCCCGATGCAGGCTGGGCTCACACGGGGCAGCGGCCAACGGCGACGACGCGTCGGCGTCGTGCGCGGAGAGCAGGCGGCCTGGCAGGGACCGCGTGCCGTCGCGTGTAGGGCAGCGGGAAGCCATGCGGGGTAGCAGCCGTCATCGAGCGGCGGAGAGGTGACGGTGAGTAGATTTGAAGGGGCGCACTGATAGAATTGGGGGATAGAGCAGAGTAGTGGTGGCAGCGGCTGTTGGAATGTGAGGAAAGAGAAAATGAGAAAAATTAGAGTTTGAGATGGTAACTATTTATATTTATATTATTTTGGGTACATATGTTATGATAGTTTTGTGGGCAGTTAGGTATGCGAGTATGGGTATAGATTTTATTAACCCGTTAAAATTTATCCGTCGGGTTTGATATGACGTCTGTATTCGTACCCGTAGGTACAAACTCTTACCCGAATCTGTGACTATCGGGTCGGTTATCCGCGGGTACACGAATAATGGTTACCCATCGCTATCTTTACTCAAAAGCTGGGTACGAGTGGAAGAGCCAAACTGCCAAGGAAAAATCGCAGGAGAGGAGTGGCGGAGAAGAACCAAACCGCCGGGCGCCAAGAAAACAGAGCAAGCGAAGCGAGCCCAACCGGATCCGACCCCCGCCTTCTCCTTCTGCTCTCTCGACGGAGCCCGATCAATCGTCCCATGGCTCCCGTACCGTCGCCGCCGCTGCTCGCAGATTCTGTCGCCCAGTTTCACTCTGCCTCCACGCCGGTCCCCTGCTCCAGCAGCGCCCAGCGATGTGCAGCCGTGGGGTTGCCCGGGGCCAGAAGACGAGAAAGGTACGCGAGGAGGAAGGCGTGGGGACGGAAGGGCTTGAGGGTGGCTGCGGTAGCGGCGGAGTCCCGTAGCTCGGAAGGGGGCGTCGCCGAAGATTATTACGCCGTTCTTGGCGTTGTACGTGTTTCTTCTTTTAAGCGTTTCTTTCTTCTTTTTCGGGTATTGTGGTGCCCTGATAGTAAGGACTGTCGATCTGATGAGTTGCAGGAACACGTTCTTTTGAATTATCCACTTCGATGCATGTTGAATTTTAACCGCATTTTCTTCATACCCTGGAACTAGTTCAGTGTTGTGTTTGTCTTTAATTTCTAAATGTTCAGACGAAGGAAGACGTGCATCACTCAAGGTACTACATATATACAGCACTTTAGAAGTTAACTCTTGCATGTTTTCAGATGCCAGATGCGACACCTCAGCAGATCAAGAAAGCGTACTACAACTGCATGAAGTCATGCCATCCTGATCTCAGCGGGAACGACCCTGATGTAACGAATTTCTGCATGTTCATCAACGAGGTTTACACGGTACGATAAAAAACATAAACTTGCATTTTCAGAACACTCTATATGGGAGCTGCGATGCAATTTCGTCACTCAAATTAATACGAGCAATTGAAATACAGGTGCTTACTGACCCCATTCAACGGGCAGTTTATGATGAGATCCATGGATATGCAGTGACTGCAATCAACCCTTTCTTGGATGAAAGCGCACCACGGGATCACGTTTTTGTTGATGAGTTTAGCTGCATAGGTTTGATGACGTTGACCTGAACACAAAATCCACCTGGACTCAACGTGTGAGCTCTTAATCAATACTTTTCTACTGCTATACAGGATGCAAGAACTGTGCAAATGTCTGTTCTAAGGTCTTCCAAATTGAGGAAGATTTCGGTAGAGCAAGAGTTTACGACCAATCAGGCAACCCAGAGTTGATTAAAGAAGCTATTGAGAGTTGGTGAGATCTTCAAAAATCCCTTTTATTGTCTGTTCTTTAATTTGGCAATTGTCCAGTCATCCTACTTTGGACAGATGGGGTAAACTATCTTTTTTGTGTTTGCTATGAAGATCTGTGTTTTGATTATTAGCGTTCTACTGATTTTCAGTCCAGTTGACTGCATTCATTGGACATCAGCTGCACAGCTTTCTCTCCTTGAAGATGAAATGCGGAGAGTAGAGAGGGTCAATGTAAGATTTTTTTTTTTTCTGAGAATCCTGATAGCACAATCATGTTTGTAGAGTTGTTGCTTTTGCACCTTGTATGGGTATGATTTTTTGTTTCATTATATCAGGTTGGATTGATGCTTGCTGGGATGGGAGGTTCAGTTGATGTGTTCCGGATGGTAATCGCTTGCGTTAAATTATTTTTCTCTACATATTCTAACTCTCCTATTGCAACTGATCACCCTCTGTTATGTACTTATAACTAGTACTCCCTCTGGATAAAACATCGATACATTCATTAGTTCAAACGGAAGGAGTAGCATACCTGGAACATGGTCTCTTTTTTCTTTGTATCTAATGGAAAGGGCAAATTAAGTTGATATTGCTATAGCTACTTCTTCCAAAGTTTAAAATAAGCAACAACTTTCTCATATCTCGTTAATATGTTTGTTCGATTAATTTCTGCTTTGTCAGGCAAGTTCACGGTGGGAAAAAAGGCAAGCCAAAGTCTTGGTAAGTTCTGTTTGATACTGCATGGAATTTCCTTTCTTTGAAAATGTAGGACTATAAGCTTACAGATATTCACACCTGAACTTCCTGCATCCTTGTTCTGAACCTCTCTGCAACTCCGTAGGAAAAAGTCAGAAGGCGGATGAGCCAAGATGATTCCAGTAAGAGCAGCTCATGGAATGACATCTGGGGAGCACCTACAAGATACGAGAAGAACGGTAACGCTAGCGTATTTTCTCACCGGACGTGACCTATACCGTTTCTGTTTCCTATCAACCATATGCAGGCCCTGTTAACCTTCCTACAAACACATGAAGCAGAAGAGGAGGCAAAGGAGAGAGCAAAGCGGGCAGCTGCTGCGGCAAGGAGGTGGCGAGAATACTCAAGGAAAGGCATTGACAAGCCTCCCACATTCAAACTTCCAGAGGCAGCATCCAACAAGGAGTGACCAGCAAGAGGTCTTATGCAGTATTCTAGAGTTAACCTCTGTTTATTTGTATAGTCTAATTATTTGCAGAGGGTTGTATAGCATTTGCTCTCGCCCTTATTTGTGTAGTCCAGTGTTCAGGTCGATTATCCGTACAATCCTGATTCTGAGACTATAAAAGTGTACATAAAACGTGGCACCTTGTGCTACTCTTACAACTATGATTCATGGAGACAATTGTATATAAGTGGAATTGGAACTGAATGTCTCAAGTATGTGGACTAAGCATACTGGAACTAGGGATAACTGAAGGAACATTTTGCATGTGCAACCATGAGGAGATAGGTAAAGTGGGAACGCAGTCGTTTATCACCGACTAATAATCTGTAGGCAAATGTACATCATTTCTGCCGCATCTCGTCTTTCGGTGATGATGTCACAGAGCAGCTATCTTACTGTCGGAGAAGAGGAGAAGAGAAGCTCACGACGGAGCACCTGGAGCAGTCACAGGAAAGCGAGCGCCGTATCCGTTGCTCAGGATTCGGCGTGCGTGCCAAAGGAGAATCGCCCTGCGATTCGCCTGCGCGGAATCGGAGCCTTTTGTTGGGCCATCAGCCACTCTGATATATCAGCGCGAATTGCCGCGCGTGCTGGTAAGTCCGCTCGACCATGCATGTGTGCTTGCCTGACCCGTTTCCACGAGTATTGATCGTTCTCTTGAGTGTTCATGTGCGAGTAGGATATATAATTCTGCTTCTTCAGACTTCTGCGCGTTTGCCACTGAAAAAATTGTCGGTTGACGCGATTGTGAATCTGTCACGTACGGGGCGCAGATGCATTTTAGGCTCTCGTCAGGTTCGATATAACTCAAGGGTCACAGCAAAGGTTAATTCTAGCAGCCTACATGTGCTACTTCTACAAGATTCGATATGCCATTTTGACCTTATCACCATCATCATAATCTCAAAGTGATAGTAGTACTGAAGTGGTTCTTTCTTTTTTCTTCTAGCACAGCACACAATGGTATCAGCAGCTGCGCAGCGTTTACTCTGAATTTTTAAACACCCGGTGCCCGCGCGAGGGCGATACGTCACTCGCCACGCCGTTCGCTCGATCGAAACGCCTCTGTCCCCGGAGAAAGGCAAAACCCAATCGCCTCTCGCGATCCCGGGCGCCCAGTCAAAGCGCCGTGTTACCAAGTGGCCAGCGGATACGCAGAAGTCGCCGCCGGGCGTGCGCCGGTGCGCGCACACCCATCGGCGGAGGGGGTCAGCTGTTAGGCATCGGCATGTCGCTGTCCGACGCTCGCCGGAACACGGCACATGCGAGAAAACGTCGAGGCGGCAGTTCACACTTCGGGACCTCGCGTCGAACACAAAACCGCGGGGACGAATTGGCTCGCATGAAGAAATTCGCAATGTTATCCAGTTGCGCGTTTGGACAGTGACCTACGCGATGATTTCGCCGAGAAAAGGTCGTGGCTTTTTGTATCCCTTTTGCATCTCTGTCCGTGTTTGCTAGTCTCCTGAACTGAACTCCAATCTTACAGAGAAATCAAAAGGTTTCAATCAAACCATTAAAAAAGATGTGTCCTATATCCCCTTTACCCCACCAAATCGACTTTATGCAATTGCAATGCTTGCCTCGAAGTTTTTCTATGCGCTAAAGTACGTGTGATCGAGTAAAAGAAACAATAAACGAAGGAGAAAAGTATATGTGACAAAGAGGAAGATGGATCAGGAAAGATCAAGGGGAGCTATCTGCTCTTATTGGAGATGTGGCCTACATGTCAGCAGGCAAGGCCGCGTCATGTCATGGCAGTGCCTCCCCCCGGCTGCTCGACCTTCATCCCGGCCCCTGCCATCGCCAGCCCGTCGCCGGCGTGCCGCCGGAACACCATGGCGCACTCGGGAAGCTCTCCCAGCCCCGCGAACATCGCGTCCTCCTCGGCGGCTTCCCCGGCGCCGAACCACGCGCCGACGTCGCCGAACTCGTCGGGCAGGGGCGCCGGCTCGCTGACCGCGGCGCCGAAGAACATCGAGCCGTACAGCATGTCGTCCGCCGCGTCGGCGTCGGAGGGCGACGTGGAGGAGGTGACGGAGACGCCGTCGTAGAGCCACCGGAAGTCATCGTGCACCTCGACGCTCCCCGCGCCGCTGTTGCCCCCGGTGGCAAGCGCGCCGGCGCATGTAGCGGCGGTGGCGGTGGCGGCGACGTCGTGCATGTTGCCGACGGACACGGACTCCACCGCTGGCTCCGGCGGGACCGTCTGGGCCTTGGGCTTCGGGATCACCTGACGATTCTGCACCCTCGGCACTGCGCCGGAGTGGTTGTGCTCGAAGGAGTAGGTGACGATCACCTTGTCCGGGTCAAGCCGGCTCCGCTCCACCTGCTTCCTCGCCGGGCACCCCTTGGAGCTGCTGCACCTGTAGTAAGCCCTGCTTCCCATGGCCGCTCAGATCAGAAAACGTGCTCAAGAACACTTGAAGAACACGAGGCGATTATGCATATGATCTCGGCTGCTTTGCTTACGAGTAGTGTATCACACATGTAGCTTACCTCGGAAAAGGCGAGCCCTTGATAGGCTTCTGGCCGTACTTCCGCCACGCCCACTCGTCGGTCGATGTGTTTCCCTCGCCGACGCCCTTGGGCCGCGGACCGCTCACGTCGGCCAGAGGCACGGTCACCACGCGCTTGTTCGCGGACCGCCTCCGCCCGCTAGCAGCAGGCGCCGTCGCAGGCGATCCCGGGCAATCTGTCGAAGCGCCGTCACCAGCCCCAACCTTTCCCTCGCAACCAGACTCTGTCGGCGAGGACGCTGCCGCTCCGTCGCTCCACTCGCTGTCCATAGATGTGGTGCGATCGATCGGAGACGATGGAGCCGGGGCGCGCTGTAGATTAGGTTAAGCAGCGGGTGGGTAGTTCTCGGCTTGACACCAGCAGCTGCCGAGAACCAAACGCATCCAGCAACTGGGTATAAAGAGACGACGGCGGTGAGATGTGGAAATGAACTAAACTACTACCAGAAACACAAAGGCTAGGCTACGCTGTCTTCGCGGTGATGACGCGCGCCGTGGCGCAGTTCGTGCGCGCGGTGTGATAGGCGGGGCGGGACGTGGGGTTGTGGGCGCGCACGCTGGCTTCCAGACCCGGGACTTAAACAAATGAAGAGACAGACAGGCTTGAGAGAACGAATCTGATGAGCGAGGGCGTGTGACGGCGACGCCTCTCCCACTATCTCCATGTCTGTCCGTATGATCACCTATCAGCTGTTGCTTCCTCTCATCGGGAACTGGACGAGTGGTAGTAATCTATAATATTTATTTGCATATATGTGCAACTGCATTGGAGTGGTGGTTTGTGCGAAACCAGGGAAGCATAAGGCATGGTTTCAGAAGAAGAAAACGTACGCCTTTTGTTTAGACAAGGAAGAAATCGGCTTCGGTTGGCCTGATCCACACGTTGGAACAGCGCCGGTAACTCTCGAGACGTACGTGTCAGCTTATTTATTCATTTCAGAGACCCAAACACGAACAGATACGAATGCCGCGTATAAATATCTTGGAGCCTTTTCTATAATTTGACCGGGAACTGCAAACGTACGTCACGCTTGAAGACAGGAGCAAGATCAGGGTAATTCTGGACAGTGGTACGAGCCTGGTCGTCTTCCGTTGCTTGGAGGAGAAACAGCTCTGGTACTTGGAGGCGAAGCAGAGATGCTGTCAAACCTCTGTTCCTGAAAACTGACCGCTGAATTGCGGGATGTCATGTCATATACATTCCCTAGCAGTTTCCCGCTTGACAGTTCCACCCTTGCCGCCGACCAATCGCCCCGCCCAGCCACATGCCCACATGGAAAATCCCAGTTCCTCCACGATTAGGTACGAACAAGCTGCGCATTTGATCGTACTCTGTGGCAATTATCATCTCACGTTGATCCGTTCGGTTATCGCGTCACAATCCTTCTCGTTTATCATATTCCGTGTTCTCACCGATCCCAAACCAGGCCCGGGACCCGTTCAACCCACCCGACCCCTGCTTGCCTTGCTTCCATCATGAGGCGGCGCCGCGCCGGAGGCATCACGCACCGGCATCGCCTCTGCTCCCCGTATAAAACTCCGTCTCGTTTGACAAATTTCCTGACGACCGAATAGATTAAGATCATCGCGGGAGAAATGGTGCAGTGCCGCTTCATGGCCTGCCAGAGCTCGGATGGGAACGCGGAGACAGCTGTTTTCTGCAATAGAAAAGGAAAACGGACGTGGATCCGGTGTGCGTCGAGCTTAGCTAAGAGGAGAGAGAAGGCAGCGCTGCTTGTCTGTGTGAATAGTTTAGGCCGTGGCGTTGCGCAGTCTGCGGCTGTTCCCTTCGATCCAGGCGATGGCTCCTCCTGTAGACATTTTGTTAACTTGTTCTAAATCTTACTTCCGGATAGGGGTGTAAATAGGTGCAGTTAAAATTAATCTCATAACATCTTTAGTTCAATAAAATGAATTAATTTTTCAAAAGAAGAGAATTTGAAACTTAGTTTATTTTTTTAAAACTAAAGAGGTGTTAAGGGTAACGACTATTTTACACCCCTACTTCCGGATATTTTGTCAACAACGAGCACACTGGTAGAAATTGAACTGCTCAACCCTCTTTTGTGTTTTTGGCGGCGGCGGCCCACTCTCATGTTCCAACTTCCAAGCAGCCTACCTAGTGCGGGTGGGCTGATGGCGCTTATTGGGCTAGCCTTTACTTAAGTAAAGCGATCTGGGCCGTTGTGACGAATCTACCACGCGTCCACACCTCGGGAGCTCGCTCAGCACGCCCTCCCCCGCGCGCCGCCGACGAAACGGGACGATGAAGGCTATAGGGAGCGGCGGCGAGTGGTGGAACCTTCCGTCTCTCAGCTGGAAGCACGACTCCCGCCGTCGCGGGCGCCGCAACACCGACCCCCGCGGCCGGCGCCGTGGGCCCCCGCGGGAGCCTCTGTCCTCGTCGTCGCGGGACTCCGTTGGCCAGAGCGGCGGCGGCTGGCCCGTCGACTTTCCTATCAGGCAGGCGGTCACCGCTGCATGTCTCGCCCTCACGGGAGACACCATCGCGCCGGTCCGCGGCCGCATCGTCGACCTCCGAAACCGCGCGGCTGAACCCGATAGCAAGGTCACTCCTTCTAGCATTTCAGTTTGGATCGAAAAATAAATTAAAGGATAGGATGTAATAAAGTGGATGATCGGACGGTCTAGATTTTCCCTATTCCAATCCCAGGCTCATTTCCAATGAGCCAACGCCAATCTTTAGCCGATTTTGAATCATAGAACGGACTTTTGGTTCGTGTTGTATTGTGGGTAAAAGGGTACGAAATCAACTTCATTCATTCGTATAAATTTATGTTTTATGATTTTATCTGGTTGCAACTGAAGAACCAAACCAGAACAAAATTCCACCTGAACTCAATTCTACTTGTGTATTGTAGGAGTAGCTTACATGTATACAAAGTTGTGGTTCTCGAGTGTGTACCATGTGCTTTGCAATTGTGATCGTGTATCAGATGTGTAGGCAGGCCGACAACATATTGCACCATGAGTTCTGATATCTGTTGTGGTGCCTCATTTCAGGGGCTCATACAAGATATATTACTGGACCATGATTGGCTTCGTGCGCTTCGAATTTCCTCCTATGGATTTCTTTTTTATGGTCCTGGTTCCCACGTGTGGTACAAGTTCCTTGATAGGTGTATGCCCAAGCAGACAGTTGCAAATTTGTCGGCCAAGGTGCGCCTTGCATCCTCCATTGCGTCGTCTGTTGAGTATTTATGCAGATATACAGAGAGAAAAAAAACTTTTCTTACAAATATTTCCATTTCAGGTCATACTAAACCAGATTCTGCTTGGTCCTTGTGTTATTGCTGTGATTTTTGCCTGGAACAACTTATGGTTAGGTAAACTGTCAGAGCTGCCATCTAAATATCAGAATGATGCCATCCCTACTCTTCTAAACGGTAATTCTTCAGCCTGAATGTAATATTCAAGTACTTGAACTGAAATATCTGATGTTATGGTGCATTCTTTTTTTTTTCTGATATGGCAGGTTTTAAGTTTTGGATTCCTATGTCAATTGTCAACTTTGGGTATGGACACTTAAGGTTCTGATTTTAGTATTTAGCTCAGATTTTTATAGTACAGGTCAACGTTATTGTTGAATAGATTAGACTGCTATTAAATTGCCACTTACCGTATCATAGCAATGAAATTTGTTCATGCTAGTTTTTCATTTGTACGCCAGGATAATTCCCTTGCCTGCTCGTGTTGCCTTCATGTCCTCTTGTTCCATCTTTTGGAACTTTTACCTCTCGATGACTATGAATCAATGAGGACTCAGTTCAGCAGGTTGGTTTTTGATGCAGCTCAACCTATAAATTTCTGTTGTCTGAGCTAACAAGACCTGTGTTATTGCCTATGTAAAGTCTCTGCTGAAAAGTATGATATAATGTCTTGTGAAAGCCTCGTTAGACATGTTGGGTGCTTCCGTAACAGAATCCATTGCTATTGGTTAGATCCCTTCGCAACAGAGGAGGATCTAAGGAGTTAGTTTCGTCAGGCATAACAGTACGCCAGAGGCCCAGAAGGCATCCTTCGTGGACAGTTTTGGTGGTGTCATGCTGAACCGTGATGCTTATCCAAGGTTTTGCATGTGTATGTAAGGAACATCTGGCTCCAAATTGACTTCAAACTCGTTAAGCTTGTTCTTTAGAATATGTGTTGGATTAGCTTTACTTAGAGAAAAGAATACTGATCTACATCTCTGAAGGGAGATGAGCTAGTCTGTAACAGTGTTACAGGCTAGCTAGTCTCTGCCTTGGTTGCACTGCTGCTGAAAAATCCTTGCGCTATCACAGGCAGAGGTACGTCAACCTGTCGGTACAAGCCATTCTAATGAGGCGAGGACTTGCTGAAAACTGCGTCCCGTAGGATAGCACGGCCTTCAAAGGTCATAACAGTCGTTTAAAGATGGTACTGGCGGTCAAACATCAGCTATGGTTAATTGCGGATAGTCTCTACTGCTGATGGGGGCTCCCAAGTCCCAACGCATCGGTGAAACCAAAACACAGCATCGTTCGTTCAAAGGATGCAACTGTTGAACATGTGGAAGCACGCAGCAATGCCAGAAGCACACCACATGAAGGCCAAAGCAAGTATAACGGAGTTTCTCAAAATAATGTCACTCAACATCGCTCAAGACAGGATGACTGGTTGTTGGTTAGCCTCGTATGATGAGGTTCACAACTCCTCAGGATTAGAATTTAGTGCAAGTGGTAACTTTATTGAAGCTCCAGGCATGTCATGATTGGTATAAGTGAACAAATGTAATTTACATAACTTACATGAATCCATATATATTCTGCAAGCTTAAGACTCTCGTATCAAATTTGTCGGCTCACTCAGCACATACTTCGGGAGCTCATATTTGGCACCTATAATAGTGTTTACAAAGTCATTAATAATGTGGTATAAGCAGATTGTATCAAGCGAGAAAATAAAATTTTGAACCATAAATGTGAAAAAAAAACTTTACCTCTTTCATCATAGCAAAGTGTCATATCAGAATTTGATAAGATGATTCCAGCACTGTCCACTAAGGTTTGTGCGAGCTCTAAATCAGCATCTGCAGCAGCTCGAAGGGCGTCCCAAATCTCTGGAAGAAATATTAAAGCAAAACGAAAGCAGGGCTTCAGCTATTTGGTTGTATCTGTCTTCAGAGGGTATCATCAACAAACCACAAAAATGAATTCTATTAATGTTAATAAGAGAATCTGGTGAAGTTTCATAACAGCTACAAGACTATCTGTTCCAAAGCATCATATCGTACATAACCACAAAAAAAATCAAAAAGTTCTACATAAGAATTATAGTCATAGCGAGTCTGCAAGGCCACCACAAGACCAAACCTCAGATAATGCCCGGTCCTTGGGGTCTCAAGCCTTCAACAGTTGAAACAAAAGTACATCCATTTCTTTTCTATGTAAAGACCATTAGTTTGAAATGTCGAATTCATCACCAAATAAGGACTGAACTGCAAACTCAAGAATATTTGAGGTTGCATTTCAAACAAAGAAACTGCACACATTATTTAGTAAAGCTATTCTGCGACCACAGAGGCACAGAGCCTGTATCATAGAAGTAAAACAAGGACTAGTCCAACAAGTAAGTATGAATGCATCATAGGTTCAGCAAGAACCGGTCCAACAAGCAGCATTAATGCATCACAGATTCACAGATAAATGTCAATAGCAATCTCCAGTTGCCATTAGTTTTAGATACACAATACAGTACCTTTCTGTCCACCGTAGTGAGGTGCAGTGTCCCAAAATTCCTCACGCATCTGTTTGAGTTGTTCCAGTGTTATTGCTTGGCTGTGCTTCCAAGGCTTTGGCTTTTTCAGTTTCTTACTGCTACCTGATATTAAGAGAAAATGTTGGGAAAACATTTTGGAAAAAAAAATAATGGTATTAATAACTGAAATCACATGTTTGATACTGGCAGACTATAAGAGTACAGATAACAGTTTCACTTAATTGATCAAGTAACTTTTCTCATCCAACAAGAAAAAGCCGTTGTTTCAGTTTGTCTTTCCTGGTGCCACCTCTTTGACTATGCTAGGCATAAGCAGAATCATTTCTGTCCACCCCAATAATAAACCATCAATGCTTTTAGTCTAGCCCCAACTTGTTTGGGACTAAAGGGCTTTGCTGTTGCTGCTGCTGCTCTTGCCCTTCAAGAAATTTCAATCATGCCTTCTGCACCCACCAAATTGGATTGTACCTTTTGCCCTAACAGTAAGGGTGCAAATTGATGAACCTTAGGTTCACCTCCAAACCTTTTTATTTATACCAAATGAACTAATTTTTCAAAATGACGATTCAATTGGAGAAAAAAAAAAACTGTTCAACTGGTTGAACTAAATAGGTTCAGATGTGAACCATAGGGCCACCAATTTTTACCACTACCTCAGTGACTAAATAGGGGCTGTTTGGTCGTTGGCCACAACTTACCACATCGCAAGTGCGGTGGCGCCAAAAGTATGGCGGCCGTTTTATTCGCCAGAGATTTGGCGTCATTCGGTGTGTGCAATGAACTAGCTGGCCATAGACTCGCCGACACAAATGCGGCACCAAACCAAACCGTGGCCGTAGTTACGGCGCCGAAGCTGTGGCGTGGTGCAGCAAGTGTTGGACGTCAAGCAAACAGCCCCTAACACCTTCAGTTGTGTTCCCCATCCCATAATATCAATATCTTTTCTACTGGAGGTTAATCGCATCATGCATGAATTTGCAGCTTTTTACTGACAATCATGGATCTAACAAATTGCTCGGTAAGACCTTGTAGGCCTGGCCAACATAAGTGAAATCATAGCATCCAGCTACTTTCGATGTGACAGATAACACACAGCATTTCATGAGTATGGCTAAGCTTGCGCTTCCACGCTACATGGGTGATGATTCTAAATCCCGATTGTGGCAGCAGACATGATTGCATATGCTAGCTAGCCCCGTTAATCTGACTTCATAAATACAGATTGACAATCTCGCCTGGATAACAACTAATGGCACTAGCGAATTAGCACAGCTGCTGATAACTGATTTTCCTAGAGTTAAATCACTCGAGATCCCAATCCTGAACCACAAGCATAAAAGCCAGCCGAGAAAAGCAGAGGAAAGGAACAGACCGTCAGTTTTGGGAGTGGATCCAGCGCAGCCCATGGCGACGGCCGATCAGACAGTCATCTGGAAGCGGAGGCGGTCGCCGCGGGCGGAAGGACGAGATGAGACTTGGGAGGAAGTGCGAGAGAGCGGTGGACTCAAAAGCGGACGCGGAGCAGTAGTGGGGCGGGGCGGTGGTGGTGGACGGAGGCACCGGTAGGTGGTTGCGCTGCTACCGAACAAAAACAGGTGCGCCGGTCTCGCCGGATTCCGACGACGAGGTGGTTTTCGTTTTCCTTTGTTTGTATGGGGCTAGGCCCATCCTTTGGGCTGATCCGACCAATCGTGACGGGCCAAGCGGCAAGCCCACATCCTGACAGCAATTTCAGTTCCATTTTCAAACTCGTTGTGCCGATGGAAGATCTGAAATCCAATGTGATTTTAGTAGAAAGTCCCTGCTATAGATTTGTACTCCTAACCAAGGCTGAAGCTGAAGTGACACCGGAGAAAAAAATTTACTGTGGCACCGCCTCTACTTGGTGAATGCTGTTCTGTTGACACTTCGATAAATCTTTTTTGGGCGGCGTGCCGTTTCGTTTCCAAATCAGAAAGGTTCTTATTTCACTTTCCTCCGCATTTAACAAGCAAACCATCTTTCCCACAAAAATTCAAAATGATACTCCTAATAAGGTAATAATGTAGTATCTCCTTCATGCTGAGTAGACCGTGTTAAAATAAGTGATTTTTTTATTTTTTAAAATCGATTTTGACATTCATCTTATAAAAAAATTATAAAATTACTATATAAACAAACTAAGCTTAAAATACGTCTAAGAATGAATCATTTCACAATAAAATAAATAATATTTTTATAAATTTTTTTAATAAAATAAATGATCAAAATAGAAAATTAAAAATCTAAAAAGACAATCATTATGAGACGGAGGAAATACATAAAAGACATGATAAAGTGTCATGTTTTTGTTCTAAACAACCATCAGACAATCAACTCAACTTCCATGGTTCACTTTCAGCACGGTCGATCACGTTTTTTTTTATTCGACAAGCCACAAACCACAGGTTCAGTTGGTGGTCACTCCGTTATTCCGGCGCTGAGAAAGGGGCAGCTCTGCGCTGGATGTTCGGCACCTGATGCTGACACGGTAGCCGCCTCGTCAACTTCCTCCTCGGACGGTGTCACCTTGGGGCCTTTGAGAAGGCCACCCAAAAACTCGCCCGGGTCGTAATACACCTCCACGTCCTCCGCCCCGCGCTGCTCAAAATACACGAAGTCAGCAGTGTGACCGAGTCAGTAAAGTAAAACTGTAACTTTTAACATTTGTTTGATTTATACTCCCTTCAATTTTAAATTATTAACTTTTGGTTATTTATCTTACTCAAAAAATTTATCTCAATGTATAAAATTTTATTATTATTTGATTTATTATTAGTAAAATTTAAACTATAACTAATAATTTTACATATTAAAATAATTTTTTTAGACCCCGTATGGAACGCAGTAATTTTACAAAAATCAATTCAATTTCACAGAAAAAATGCATAAAAAATTGCTTTGTTCCAAACAAGGTTTTAATAAAACGAATGATTAAAGTTGATGTTAAAAATCAATGGTGTTAATAATTTAAAACCGAAAGAAGTGGATCATAAAAAAGAAAAAGATAAGGATCAGAGATCGATTGTGAGTATCGCTTTACTTCTCGTAAATAATGGGGGAAAAAAGATAAAGGTGATAGTGGCCGACCTTTCATAATCAAAAGAACAGGTGACTTATAGCGACACGTGATCTGTTCTCTTTACTGCCGATCGTCACGTGTACACGGTATACACTACGTACTGATCCTCCTCCTTGCAGTCGATCGCAAGTTTCAACATTGTACTAGCCGCAAACAGGTCACTTGATGGATCTGTCTACTGGAAAAAAAAAAGCGGTGTTGGATTCACTATTTATAAAATATAATTTATAACCAGTTTATAAAATTTATTTGTATGTAGAGTATTTCTCGTACTGAAGTACCTCATGTGTACGTAAGTACGTACCTTGAGGACGGCTACGCCGATGAACTCGACCTTCTCGCCGGTGGGGGCGTGGCTCAGGATGCAGGTGGGCCATAATGGGCCGACCCAACTGCTGACCCATTGAACCCAGCGTAATTGTCGTGGATCATGGGTCGGCTCGACCCAGCGGTAGCCATGACTCAAAAAACTCAATACAAGCATACGACCCAAAATACATATAGCTACTTCAGTTCTTCATATCGATAGATATGGTTGCATTTCAAAAATATTTGTTTCCATAGCTAACCACGTTGATGCCAGACAACTCTATTATCTACGCTGTCAAATCAACTGAAATTTTTGAAGCACATATTTAGTGAATCAAATTTTTAATAAAAAATAGAATTTATAGTTGTCCCAAAAAATGGGGCCAAATCTGCATTTCAAATTGTTGAATCGAGCGAAGGCGAAACGCTACAGAATCGGAAGTGCGGAAAGAAACGAGTTGTAAATTTGCATTAATAGGAAGTGCTGAAAGAAATGAGTTGCAAATCGTGTCAAGATGGGCCAGAGACTCAGAGAGCATGTCAGCCATATCGGCGAGGTGCTGAGCAAGACAGAGACGAGAAATACACAACCGCAGAAGCACGGAGATCAACAAGGGGCGGCGCCCCACCACAGTATGGTCGTATTGCAGCAAGATTGACGAGGGCCGGCGCTGCTACCGCGGTGGTAGTCGGCTTGCGGCGAGATCGACAAAGGGACGGCACCGCGACTGCAGTGACGGCCGGAGTGCGACGAGATCGACGAAGGGGTGCCGCCAGCCCGCCGCTGCTGGAGTGGCGATCGGATGCGACAAGATTGAGGAAGGGGCGACGGCGCTGCTGCCGATGTGGTCGGATTTTTTTCTTAATCGTTGTGGTTGGTGGAAAGCATCTGGTAGCTGGAGCGGCTACCGTGAGTGTCAATTGAGTTACCCAATAACCTATTAGGTTGGTCTACAGTAATCCGATTTTTTACTGAGTCGATTATGTAGGTAATTACTTTATATTTAAATTTTAGGTAGTAGGTAACTGGGTCAGCCCATCAAAACTTGCATCCTGAGGCGTGGCCCTTGTACGGCCCCTCCATGTGGCCCCAGTGCCGGAACTTGAAGACGATCACCGGCGGGCCGGAGTACACCTTGGGCACCTCCCACGCGAACCCGCGCGGGAACGCGGCGCGGAACAGCTCTTGCGACGACTCGAACGTCTCCGCGGCGGCGTCGTACGCGCCGGTGCGCGCCAGGACCGGGCTCGCCAGCAGCGCGTTGTAGCTGCCCACGGCCAGCGTCTCCTCCCCGTCCGCGCCGGGCCGCCGTTGACGGACAGGTGGAACCGGCCGGGGCTCACCGACTTGAAGTCCGACAACCACGCCTTGTGCGAAAGCTCCATCTCCCACGTCTTGATCGCGTTCTGCACCGTCTCCTCCAGCGACCCCGCCGGCCACTCCTGCGTAACATAATAGCGCGTCCGTGTGAACGGTTCAGCCACGCAAGAAGAGATGACATGCTAGGCGTGGGGGAAGAAATGTTAATAGATCGACCTGCGTGCGTTCGGCCTCGAAGAGGGCGTTCATGGCGTCGTATGTGGGCGGCGCGCCGTGCCGCCACACGGTGTCCTTCTCGCCCTCGCCGGCGAGGTGAGACCTGTACGGGTCGCCGACGGAGGAGTCCGCCGCTGGAGCCGCCATCAATTCGACTATGCGAGACCACCACGGTTGGCTTGGCAAGGCAAAAGCGTCCTGGTCGCCGTGAAACAGAGCCGGATTGCGGGGGTGGCTTTAAAAAGAGCGTCGCGTACGGTACATTATTGGGTTCCTACGGCTCGGCGTCTGTTACTGTTACCTTTCGTCTTTCGATCGATTAGCTAGTGGTAGACTGGTAGTAGCTGCTTTTTTGGATCTTGTACTCCTATACTACAGGTGCAGCAAATGAACCTGCACTGTACCTGGTTGCGTTCCAGTGTAGTAGCATGCCATATCCGATCGACAGCGAAGTACTAAGTGCTAAGTAAATACATACTCCTATATCTCCAATTCTGGATCGAGGACCACGCAGCCACGCTGCAATTTGTTTCTTTTGAGGACCTTCGATTACAATTAAGTAAGATCCTTTATGGTAATGTTAAGGCTCTGTTTGGAACGCTGAATTTTTTTATAATTTTTGTGATTTTTTTTTAAAATAAACTAATTTTTATGAAATTCTTTGAAAACTTTTGTAAAATTACTACATTACAAATAGGGCTTAAGGATGTTCATGATTATTTCCTTCAATGCTAAAAAGCGTGCAACCAAGCGGTTGGAATCGTCCACAACGGTACAACCTCAAATGTGACATCGATGCTCAAACTTCATATCTTATATCCGTTTTAAAATATTAACACTGTTAATTTTTAACATCAATTTTAACTATTACTCTTATTAAAAAATATTCAAATATGTAAAATTATTAATCGTGTTTTAAATACCACAAGTGATAAAGCAAATTATAATAAAATATATTATATTAATTATAATTTTTAAATAAAATGAATGATCAAAATTATTATTAAAAGTCAGCGGTGAGAATATTTAAAACCGGATAGAGTATATTGCAGGAGCTGTTACGTGATTATGCTTATAAATATTTACACTGACGAGTTAACAGGATGTGAGTCAATGCGGCCCAATAGTGGAGTGCCAGCAAAATCAGAACATTTTCATACGAAGAAACAACGGCAGCATCATGACCATCAGTAAGCTTGCTAACAAGAAATTACAAAAGGGCAGCCGTCTCCAACAATGAGTTCCTCTTTCCTCTGTAGTCCGGATGCTTGCCACTCTTCGGCCATGCCATTCCTCCATGAATTTTTTCACTTCCAACCCAGTAATGTTTTTGGCATCTGAACCACATATTTCACAGAGCCTGCAGAACAGTTAAAAGTTTTGAATTTTTTTTTTGCCACTTGATATAAATTCTGGCGATCGCACAAGAAAGCAATATTATATTATGCAATTATCAAGATTATAAACAAATGCAGTGCTTGTAGATTCTAACTAGAAAAATCAACCTTCGTTGATCAGACTAAATCAGTCTGATTTTATAACCATGGCGGAAGCTCCCCTGTCAAAAGTAAAGCAATTCGCACATGACAACGACATAAATTAGTCACAAATCACCAACGGAAGATCTTAAAAGTGTCTGGAAGGCACGATTTAGTTCTTTGCTTCATCTATGCCATAATGCCAATGACCTTGCCTCGAAACAAAGGATGCCTCCAAAGTTACGCAATGCTCTGCTTTTGATGGGATACGTGATAGAACAGTTAGTGATGTGAATATGTGCTTTAGGTTGTTTTGAACCCTAAAACTGTCTCAAACCGTGAAAATGGCATACAATCAAACCGAATCATGTTTATTCCAGCGGCTCCTAGTGAAGCTCGTGTTCTCTCAGAACTTGTTATGTGCGCTGCAGCTATTCAGAGCAACTAGTAATGACGACTAAACTGCTAACGTGAACAGCTAAGATGATCGCCGTTTCACCATACGTGCAGCGACGCTCCTGTTCACCGTGGCACTCGCTAGGGAATTACAGCAAACACCTATCGCAGGTAAACCGCCCCAAATTGAAGTCCTAAATCACAGCATACCGAAGCAAGCAAGAAGCACGAACACGCAGGGTAGAGCGTGAGATACCTGTCGCCCTTGATCCTGAACCACGCCTCGGCGCATTGGCGGTGCGCGGCGCCGAGCTCGTCCTTGCAGCCACAGCCAAGCCTGATCACCTCGGACGCAGGCGCCTCAGCACCGTCGCCCTCGGCGCCGAGGTGGCAGATCCGGCACCCCGCCCCAGGGGCCTCCGCCGGCCGCGGCGCCCTATCGACGACGTCGATGACCACCGCGTCCGTCGCGACCACGGCGATCGGTGCCAGCGGCAACGCGCCGGCCACCATGGGCTCGGCGGCGGCCGCGTCTCGCTGCATGAGCCGAGGCGGGTCAGGCCGCCGGACGCGGCGGTTTTGAAGGGACTACGGCTAATTGGGTTGGTGTCCGCGGGTGTCGCGGGGCGACGGCGTGGTATAAAAAGAGCGAAAAAAATAATTAATATAAGTATTAAATTTAGTTTATATAATATTATATATAATTAATATAAGTATTAATTAAATAATATTGATACTCGACCTAGCAATGAATGATTTTTTTTTAAAAAAAGAGGGAGGCCGCGCGGGCGCCGCGCGTTGGGTTTCGGCTTTAGCTGCGGACGCGAGAAGCGCCGAGCCGGGAAGCACGAGTGGTGCGGTGCCGGCCTGCTGGTTTTGCGCTCGGCAAGACGGAAGAAACAAACTGGGCGGCGGTGCGGGGCTGCGGGCCGTGGATTACGTGGTTGTCGGATGAAATGACGACGCGAGCGAAAGTTTTATCGACGTGTTAGTTTGACTTTTAATACTGTAGTTTTATTTGCCGGCTCGGCACGATGGCCCATTTCGCTGTTCTGTTATTCGCAAAACGGAAGTGCGTGGCGGTGGACAGCCGCCATCAAGCTGACAAGCTGTAGGCTAGGTCGAAGCCAGCTGCGGAGGCCGATGGGTCATCAAACATTTGCGGGTTAACGGTGTGATTAACAGTAATAAATACTGTATTTAAGTTGTTCCGACTATATGCTTTAGCTTGTGGCATATTTGATGAGTACTACTTCGTTTCGTATTTGATGTTGTTTCGATTATACTCTTTTCGGTTTTAAAATATTGATACCGTTGATTTTTAACATCAATTTTGATCATTTGTCTTATTAAAAAATTTATTTTAATATATAAAATTATTAGTCATAATTTAAAGTTGACTAATGATAAATCAAATAATAACAAAATTTTACATTATTTGAACAGTTTTTTTAATAAAAAAAATGATTTAGAAGTCAACTGTGTTAATATTTTATATTTTAAAACCAGAGGAATATGTTTTATTTTGTTGCTAGTACAAATTTATTATCCGAAAAGATAATAAATACCGAACGAAGGAGTATTAGTTTAACACTAATTTTACAGCAACTCATCGATATCAGCTAACACCCACGGTGTAAAGTAGCTTCGCCTTGAGTCCTTTGACACTCACGGTGTAAAAGGTAGCTTTGCCTCTGTGTATGGGCTAAAAAACTCTTGATAATATGGAGATTATTGATCTAGAAAATTTATTTTTTTCCGCCTCTCATTTTAAAGAATAATTAAAAAACCGATGAGTCACTTTTTCAAAGACAAATATACACCTTTCATTCTTAAATTGTTGTCGTCATTTATTTTTAACATCAATTTTGACCATTCGTTTTAGTCATTTTTTGGATAAATTTATCATTACAGTTTTTAAATCACAATTTAAAATTTTACATATTTAAAAAAAAATTTTAATAAAATGAATGATCAAAATTGATGTTAGCAATCAATATTTTTTAATTCTATTTTAAAATCAGTTACTAATACATAAAACTCTGACAGGGTTCTTCATTTCGATCGGACGGTTCACGTCCAACATCACCCTTCCGGGCCCACCCAATCCACTCCCCGTGCTCTTACGCTCCGCTCTCCGTTCCTCCCAAACCCCGCTGCACAATTCTCCCCCACCTCCAAAAACCCAGACCGGCGGCGGCGGCGGCCATGCTCCTCCACCACCGCCTCCTCCCTCGCCTCGTACTCCTCCCTTCCAACTATACCTCCCCCTCCACTCTCCTTCGCCCTTCTCATTTGCCGCACCGCATCTCCATCTCGCCCCGCACCTCGGCGCTCTCCCATATCGCGGTGCCCCAGCCCATCGACCACTCCGACTCCGAGGCTCCCCGCGAGGACGTGCAGGTCCAGCTCCCGCTCGACCGCCTCTTCGTGCCGCCGGGGGCGAGCGTGGATGCGGGGGACGAGGAGTCCGTGAGCGCGCGGGTCCTCAAGGGCTCCAACATCGTGCTTGGACCCTACGCGCGCGGCGACGCGCAGGTGGTCAACGCGGATTTCGTGAAGAGCAGTGTCCACCCCGAAGACTGCCCCAAGGACGGGCTTCCGGAGTTTGCGCTCGTCGGCAGGTCCAACGTCGGCAAGTCGTCGCTGCTTAATTCCCTCGTCCGCCGCAAGCGTCTCGCGCTTACCTCTAAAAAGCCTGGTAGGTTATGCTTTAGCTTTCAGAGGGTTGTGTCTTTGTTTGGTTCTGCCTATTGTGTTCTAGGAATTGATAATTAACATACGATTTTCGGTTAGCAGTAGACTGATTTGTTGATTGTAGCTACCTTCAGAGTCCGTGAAGTCATGATGAAAGTGGGTTGAATCATGGACTGTCTAATTAGGGTGATAGCTAAAAACTGGAGGATTTTTTTTTTTTGATATCATTGATCTTCATTATTATTTTTGTCATTGCAGGGAAGACCCAGTGTATCAATCATTTCAAAGTCAATGACAGTTGGTATCTTGTTGACTTGCCTGGTTATGGGTAAAGTACTGACCACCCTACTTTCAATTTTTAGTATCTTACCAGCATTTTTACTACCATGTAGACAAACATGCTTAAATTGTGCATCGAAATTGATGCAGCATTTCAATAGAATTTATCAATCAGAACTCGTCTAGTAATAACTTGTTACCAAATATTTTCTTGTAATGGATAATCTGGCAGTTCATAAGTGCACAGTTAAACATCTTTGCATGGAGCCTAGGCAATTGCCTGGTTTATTACGAGTCTTGTAAAAATTGTATCAATCATATGTAGTTTTTGCATAGAGAAGTTATGTTCTGATTAAAAAAGGTAACATTAATCTAGGGTCTGATGCACTGTAGTGCAAGATGGTTTCAGGAGCCAGATACCAAGTGCATTAATTAAATCTGAAATCTAGCTGATATATC
>BCLG01005642.1:12816-24543 GCA_001602295.1 Zoysia matrella | reverse complement strand
CGCGAAGAGAGGCCCCTGTCTTGTAACATTATCCTCGAGATAATCCGCCCCCTGGACGTAGGGTATTACACCACCCGGGTGGCCCGAACCAGGTTAAAAATCCCCCTGAGTCTATCTTAGATTTGGCCATATCGAATCCGAAGGCACACCATCCTTCACGACCGTATATTTACTGTGCCGGTGGTCAGAACGCCGACACTTTCCACTCCCAGCTCTACCTTTACTCTAAATAATGTTCTTCACACACCCAACTTAGTTCAAAATCTAATCTCTGTACAAATTTACACGTGATAATTTATGTTTTGTTGAATTTGATCATTTTGGCTTCTCCGTGAAGGATCTTCTTACCAAGACCGAGCTTCTGAGAACTAACAGCACTGGTGATTTGTACCCCTTCGGTGGCCACACACATTTTCCCACTCAGTCGGCTTTGGCAGCATCTACACCTACTGTCGATCCATGGCATCGGCGGCTTGGGCACCCTGCTAATAAATCTTTGTCTCATGTGTTCTCTAGTAACAGTTTTTCTTGTAATAATTCAGGTTCACCATCTGTTTGTGAGGCCTGTCAAAAAGGCAAACATGTTCGCCATCCGTATTTCACCTCTAAGTCCCATACATATTTCCCTTTTCAGATTATTCATTATGATTTGTGGACCTCACCAGTTGAGAGTTTTTCGGGCATGAAATATTATCTCGTGGTGCTCGATGATTTCACTCGCTACTTGTGGACATTTCCACTTCGCCACAAGTCGGAGGTTCTTACAACTCTTCATGACTTTTATCAACTCATACTCAATCAGTTTCATCTCTCTATACAGACTATCCAGCGCGATAACGGCAAGGAATTTGACAACTCCTCGCTTCGTGAATTCTTACAATCTTGTGGCATTGTGTTTCGTTTTTCTTGCCCTTACAGCTCTCCACAGAATGGCAAGGCTGAGAGGTCCATTCGGAGTATCAATGATATCATTCATACTCTGTTGTTTCAAGCGTCTATGCCAGCGCAGTACTAGGGTGAAGCTCTCAGCACAGCCACGTACTTGATCAACAGACGCCCATCCAAACCACTCCGCTTCTACACACCATATCATATTCTGTTCAATCAAGCTCCGGACTACACTCATCTTCGCACCTTCGGATGTCTTTGCTATCCAAATCTTACAGCCACTACTCCTCACAAACTTGCGCCACGCACCACCCCATGTTTGTTCCTCGACTATCCTTCTGAACACAAAGAATACCGCTGCCAGGATCTTGCCACCAAGAAAATATTCATCTCATGTCATGTCAATTTTGTTGAGGATGAATTTCCCCTGGCCAAGCAGCAAACACCTGCGTCTCCACCGCCCCCAGCCACACCTGATCCCGTGATATCCTCTTTGGATCTCGTGCCAGTACGTCGCCCACTGCAACTGTCGCACCGGCCCGCGGTTGATTCACCATCCACCACTGATCTCTCGCCACGTCGCCAAGCACGATCCGTTCGAAGGGGGCCGCCATCCCAGTCACTGAGATTCCCAACGGCCTCGCCCGTTTCGAGCGCGCCACGTCGCATGGCTCTGCCAGCCACGACTTCCGCTATGCCCACCCGACCAATTCCCACACGTCGCACCACACAACCAGCTCCCTGGCCTCTACATCCGATGCACACTAGAGCACGCAACGGCATTCATGTTCCGAAGAAACATTTTAATCTCTCTACCACAACACAACCTTCTCCCATTCCCTCCTCCTACAAAGTTGCGCTCAAAGATCCCCATTGGCATCACGCTATGCTTGAGGAATATAATGCTCTAATGAAGAACAATACTTGGTGTCTTGTTGACAAACCTGCAGGTGTGAACAGGGAAAATGGATTTTTTGCCACAAGTTTAATGCTGATGGGTCCTTTGCTCGCTACAAGGCCCGCTGGGTTGTCCGTGGATTTTCACAACAACATGGCGTGGATTATCAAGAGACTTTCTCTCCAGTTATCAAGCCCGCCACAATTCGGACTGTTCTCGGCATTGCCATGTCCGAAGCTTGGCCAATTCATCAACTGGACGTGTCCAATGCGTTCCTCCATGGCACCTTGACTGAAGTTGTGTATTGCCAGCAACCTTCCGGGTTTCCTGACAATCTACATCCCCAAAAGGTTTGCAAGCTCAACAAGTCTCTGTATGGTTTAAAACAAGTGCCTCGCACTTGGTTCTTGCGCTTCAAGTCCTTCATTTTATCTCTCGGCTTCACTGCTTCCAAGTCCGATTCCTCGCTCTTCTTTTTGCATTCTCGGGGTTCCACTGCCTACTTGTTACTCTATGTCGATGATATCATTTTGACAGCCAACACCAGTGCACTTCTCCACAGCCTTACCACCAAGCTTCGCAAGGTATTTGCAATGAAAGATCTCGGGCCACTTCAGCATTTTCTCGGCATATCCGTCACTAGGTTAAGTGCCGGTCTCTTCCTGTCTCAACAGCAGTACGCACAAGACATTCTTGAGCGTGCCAACATGTCGAAGTGCAATCCCTGTGTGACACCAGTTGACACCAAGTCTAAAATCTCTGTGCATGAAGGTACACCATTGTCCAATCTCACAGAATATCGCAGCCTTGCTGGTGCTTTACAATATCTCACACTCACACGGCCAGATATTAGCTATGCAGTTCAACAACTTTGCTTGTTCATGCATGCTCCTCGTGACATTCATATGAATCTGCTCAAGCGTGTACTGCAGTATCTCAGAGGCACCACAGATTTGGGCTTGCGCATCACACCTTCTTCCAATCACCATCTCATCGCCTATTCGGATGCTGATTGGGCTGGTTGCCCGAACACACGTCGCTCCACTTCTAGTTACTGTGTCTATTATGGGGATAATTTGGTGTCATGGTCGTCCAAGCGCCAACCCACTGTCTCTCGATCTAGTGCCCAGGCAGAGTATCGAGGTGTTGCAAATGCAGTGGCCGAGTGTTGCTGGTTACGTCAGTTGTTAACCGAATTGCATCGTCCTCCAACTCAGTACACAGTTGTCTATTGTGACAATGTCAGTGCTATGTATATGTCAAGCAATCCGGTTCAACATCAACGCACCAAACATATTGAAATTGATCTACACTTTGTCAGAGATAAAGTTTCTCTTGGGCAATCAAAGTTCTTCATGTACCATCTTCCTTGCAATTTGCAGATATATTCACCAAGGGACTTCCGACGGGGCTCTTCACTGATTTTCGACGCAGCCTGAATGTTCTCCGGAGTCCAGGTTGAGGGGGGCTGTTAGAGCCTCAATTATCGCCAACTACCTGCATGCACCGATGTCCGTCTCCCACGTTCAGATCACGACGCCAGACGCATCTCCACAGGACCAGGTCACAGCGCCACTCACGTCCGCTCACGTCTCCGCAATACCTGATCTTATCATCTTTGCATGCATGTTAGTAACTCTAGCGTTCTGTTAGCACGAACGCTCATGTACATTGTACACTCGCCTATATATAGGCACTCATATGATCAATACAAGCTGCCCCGTGTGATTATCTCATTCCTATACTCTTACACGGAGAACCTGCAAAGGTGCGTTGTCTTGTCGCATGTTCAAATGTCGCTTGCACCCGCTTGACTACAAGCTTCGACCGTTCCTTGAAACTTCATCTTCCCGGCCAAATTGTGAGTCGATCGGCATGCATGGGGGATACGTACAGATCTGATTGCCGGGACTGGCGGTCACTGAGTACTGCTGGGAATGGCGGCCACGGCACGAGCATGTCAAGCTAATCTTCTGCTTCCATCCATGCACTATGCATATTGCGAAACCCTTGAACTATTCAGTCCAGATCGGGACGTTTTGACGGCCACTGTATCGACACTGTTGTTTTGGTGGCATGTGACTACAATTGCTTGCTTGCTTCCTTCGACAAGCGAACGAGAGAGACCGGTGCTTGGAAAGCAAGGAGAGGAGGACGCGACCAGGTGATCGAGCTCTGCTCCGGTCGATCTGGCGGCAGCTGCGCAGACTGTCAGACAGATCTGTTTAAGCTTGCCTGATGGAAACTTGGAATTGTCCCTGCCGTCGCTTAAAATTCAATCGCGTCGCTATCATTGTGCTAGCTCGATCTGTTACCGATTCGAATGTGGCAACAGAACAAATCGATCGACGTCTTGGAAATGGAAGATAGTACTATATATGTCGTCCGGGCTTTAATTGACCCAGCCACAATTAGCTTGTATAGTACTCCATACGTCTCAAAATAAATGTTTTTAGATTTTCAAACATCTACCTTTGATTATTCATCTTATTAAAAAAATTATAAAAATATTATTTATTTTATTGTGAAATAATTTATTATTAGAAGTAATTTAAGCTTGACTTATTTATTTTTGTATTTTCTTAAATTTTTTGAATAACATGAATGGTCAAATGATGATTTCAAAAAGTTAAAAACGTCACTTATTTTTTTACGGAGGGAGTAGTATAAAAATATATAATTCTCTTGGTCTTAAAGTGTGCGTCTACAAGTACAAAACCGGGAGAATATCATGAACATAGCAAGAACATATTTGAGTTGAAAAAAAAGAATACACTGAAAACTCGCACGCGGGGATTATTGAAAATAAGGAATAAAGTGAACAGATTTTACCGGATCATTTCAAGGATCTTTTATTCTAATTGTTTGAAAAAAAAAGGAATAAAGTGAAAACTTGCACGTGGGGATTATTGAAAATATTTTTCTGATTCTGTACTGTAGACCGTCATTTTGGCAGTCTATGTACTTTTGTCAAGTCTACTGTGGAATTGTGGCACTCTCGATTCTGAGAACGACTACGAGTTGTGGAATAGTAGCTAGCTAGGGAATGACTACGAGTACTTGCTCCTAGCAAGGTGGCGGCCTAAACATTTAACTCTTGTTTGGACTGAATGCATGGATGACAAGTCTCAGGACCATGCGTTTCTCAACTTTTACAAACATCCGACTTTTAGATCTTCCAAAAGACAACCCGTAAAAGTGATAAAAAGCTAAAACAAACAGGTCGTCTACCGAAATATCTGTGAAAAGCTAGGAAAAAATCAAGTTTTGGGTATATCTTTTTGCAGGTTCAAAGGACTCGACTCCAAATATCTTTCCGGTTTAGGCACTCGAAATGACAAATAATTTGGCATTATGTTGTCCGGCTTGTTATGCCTAGCTTTTGCCCGTCCCTATCCAATTAGCACTACTACAAAAGGACCCTACATACACCGTTGAGCTATAAGAGACTACAATGCCGGTCAAACTGCACGATATTGCTAGTACGACACTGCTATTTGCTTGCGTCTAAGTCAATGTAGAATTGTGGCACTCTGAGACCGGCATATATAGACCCATGGGCTACCATATTTGTACAATTGCAACTCAAAATGACATCATATATATTTGCTTGCGTCAAAGTCAATGTGGATGTGGCACTCTGAGACCGACATATATAGACTTTAGAAGAATGACCACAATGTTCCTAGCAAGATGACAGCGTGTTTGGGCCGCACACGTAGTCACTCGTTCTTGTCCGGTTGACTCGACGCTTAATTATGAGACGGGCTCTACGTACGTAACAAGAATGTTCTTCTCCCATGCAGCCACCGTCTTGGAAATATCTCAGAATATCTTTTTGTTGACAAGGTCTTGTGTGTGTGTGTGTGTGTCTTTTAGTTTGTTGAGAAAAGTCTAACTGATGTTGCAGTTAAAACATTTCAAATTTAGAAACAAATCAATAGGCAAACTGAAACTGAAGGTTTTTAAATATTGGAAGTCACAAATACCATAATTCAATATTCGCGAATCTAAACTTAGACTCCTTTTGCATGAAAAATGTGATCTATAAAATTCAAGACAAAAGTTTGGGAAATAAAATCTGCTTGTTTTAATTTACAAATTATGCTTTGCAGGATTTGTATTAAAAAGCATAATTTGTATTACAATTGAGATGCGACCTAAGAAATAAAAAGCACCACTCATGCATTCAATGGATTTGAATCTCTAGAAGGAAGCCAATTAAGCATTCGAGAAATGTGGGTCTTGTTGTTTGGTCACACCTAGTGGAGTTGGCCTAATTTTTGCCCTCGAAAGACTTCTGTTTTCCTTGCAAACATGCTGGAGTAGACGATGCGGTGAAACGCTGCCAATGCCATCCGCACATGTGCAAGTAACTCCTTCATGCTTCGAAAAATATTATGCCCACCTTTGTGGTTGTTAACTCATTTTAATGGGAAGTGCTCAAAAAGGCGTTATAGACACTACAAGAAAAGCAATCTTCCCTGATAGTTTCTAGTATATTTAGTCAAAGTGTATTCTATAATTATGGGTGATGACTTCGTCGGGAATGGCATTGTTAGGAATTTGAAAAAAAAAAACTGTTGAAAATGCATCAATTTATACTAATGTTGGCCATTTGCCGGAAATAATGAAGATTAACAGTTGACTGTTGGTCACCTTTACTGTCGGAAAATATTTCATAGTACCCTTTAGTGAGAGATTTCATGGTACGACTTTTCCAAGTTGACAGTTCTTAAGATTTTTAGGTCAATGTAACATTTCTAAAAATCAATAAGATCCACCTAAATTTATCTCAGCTAATCCTTTAAGATACTTCCTCCGTCCCAAAATAAGTGACTTTGTTGGCTTTTAGAAATCAATATTTAACTATTCGTCTTATTTAAAAAATTTATGAAAATACAAAATAAGCAAGTCACGCTTAAAGTATTTCTAACAATGAATCATTTAACAATAAAAAATAATAATATTTTAACAAATTTTTTAAATAAAATGAATAGTCAAAGATAGATGTTTGAAAATCTAGAATGATACTTATTTTGGGATGGAGGGAATATATATTTAGATTAGTGCAACTTGCGTGCACAACCTTGAAGTTCCTTAACACTTCAAGTACTTCAAGTAAATTTGTCACATCCCAAAATTCGAATTCCATAACCCAAGTCCTAATTATCTAATTTCCCTTTAGCTCCTCAAGTTTTATTCGAAAATCTCAAAATTTCCTAAATTAGAATAACATAGGCTAAATGGAGAATTTCAAAAAAATTTAAAAAAACAAGGAAGTGTGAAGTGATTGAATTTTGGATTTTCTTGACCTTGCCGTTTCCTAGAATTTCTTTTCTTGGTTGGATTTTCCTAGAGTTTTAAGTTTATTCAGCTTTTGAAAGTTTGAAAAAAAAATTTGAACTTTCCGGCATGGGCCGAAATCGCTAGACTGGGTCGGCCGGCCTGCTCCTTCCCGCGGCCCAGCGCACACCCCCCCCCCCCCTTTCTCCTTCCTCTGTTCGCCCCACCGGGAAGGGAGCGGACGCCACCTGTACGGCGCCCGCCCGGACACGCCGTGCCCAACGGCCACTATCAAGACGCCGTCGTCGCCAACCGTCAAGCCACTGTCCCCCCGTCCTGCGGAAAACCACCGCGCCCACCGTTTCGTGCGCGGTTTTGGACAGACGGACGCTGCGCCCGACGCCCTTTGCCGGACGCCGTCGAGCCACCACGCAGCCCGCACAGGCCCGTTCGACGGCAAAGTAGCACCCTTCATAGCTGCCGCCGTTCGGAGAGATGCCGTCAAACCGAATCTGCTCCCGCTCGCCCCGTCCCATCGGAATTCAATTCCGGTACAATGATGGCCCGCACCGCCGGTCGGAAATGGCCACTGTGGTGCCGCTCACGTTGAGACACCGCCGCTCTCTAGCAGAGCATGCTTGCCACGCGGCGTGCCATCTGTCCCCGAACCCGCTCCGGCCGAGACACGCGAATTCCCAGGGATTTGGCCATTAATGCCGCCGCAGCCGCGCCGGGTGAAACCTCCTCCCTGCTGCTCGACTATAAAAGAGGAGGACCGCCGCGCGTGCACACCCCCTTCGCGCACTTCCGCCACCCCGGTAATGCCTCTCCCATGCCGACATTGCGCCCAATTTAGGCTTTTTCCTCCTTTCTTCCCCACAGGCGGCCACCCTGCGCCGCCGTCGATTCTCCCCAAACCCGGCGGCCATTGGCTCTTCACGAGCTTCTGTTAGCACCACCTCACGCCACGTAAGCTTTCCAAGTACGCCACTCAGCCGCCGCACGCCCCAGTTGCTCTCTCGATGTGAGCCGCCGTCGGCCACCGCGCGGCTCACAGCGCCAGGCTCCGTGGCGCCGTCTCGGGCATAGTTGAAGGCGCCAAGACACTCCTAGAGCTCGTGCACTGCTCCCTGCCCTAGGAGGGACCCTCTCGACGCGTCCTTCGCTCCCTCACTGGCACCGCCCCTCCGCGTGCCTCTGGCGCGCCACCACTGCCGACCCGGCTCGCCGCCGGCCAAGGCGAGCTTAACCTCGACTCCACCACCTAGCTAGGGCCCATGACACACGCCGCGCACAGCTCTCGGCTAAAGGCGGCGCGATTCCGGGAGGGCGCCGCGCCATCGGCGCGCGCCCAAGGTAGAGGGCGCAGCCCTGGCTTCTGGCCAGTGGGCCGCGTGTCCCCACGGGCCAGCCACACAAACACGGTGTGCGCATCGAGTTTTATACACGGGCCCAGCACGCGTCCTAGACACGGCCATGTCCCTGTGACCATGAATCGGGGCACGGACATGGTCACGACCCCATGACCCCGAACCAGGTCACCACCGGACCTGAAGTACGTGTCCACGGGCACAGGCACGGACATGGTGACAACCCCGTGACCCCGAACCGGGTCACCACCGGACCCAGAGCATGTGTC
Organism: Zoysia matrella; assembly: GCA_001602295.1. Taxonomy (NCBI): domain Eukaryota; kingdom Viridiplantae; phylum Streptophyta; class Magnoliopsida; order Poales; family Poaceae; genus Zoysia; species Zoysia matrella. The sequence continues at coordinate 15,832 of BCLG01005642.1, read as the reverse complement.
CTCGGGCACGGACACCGCACTGATCACGTGGCCATGGACACGGACACGATCACGACACCATGTCCGCGGACCCAGACATAGACACGGTCGCGTGTCCACGGGTTCGAACATTGTGTCTGCCACGTGACCCAAAGCTGGGTCACTGCCGGACATCCCGCATGTCCTGAAGCTTGGACACGGCACCGGCAGTGTGACCCATAGCACGGTCACAGACCACCCGGCAATGTCAGGATAATGGCCGAGGTCACTAACTGAACCACGTGACCACAGGGTTGTTCCTCCACTTCACGCCCGCACGTGTCCAGCAGCCGTGGACATAGGCTGAGCAGCGTGACCACGAGGTCTATCCTCTGTTTCATGTCTGCACATACCCAACAGCCGTGGCCACGAGCCGAGTAGCGTGTCCACGGGGACTTTTTTGAACTGCAGCCCAGGTCATCTTGTTTGCCTCACCGCCACCGCACCTTAATCCCGTTCACAGCAACCAATACACCGTTGGAACCATTATCACAAGCCCCATGACCTCTAAACATCCAAACTCCGTGTTTCTATCTGGTTTTTGTTTTAATTTGTTTTCTTGTAGCTTTTCTTTTAGTAGGCTTATTGTAGTTCATTGCTTGTAGCGTACAAAGAACCCAAGGGAGAAGGAGGAGCTGAAGACCCCGAGTACAAAGAAGAGCTAGAGGACACCGTCGAAGGCAAGCCCTAACCCTCTTGATCATTTTGAACCCATGATTTGCCACTGCACCCATAGAACTTGAATGCTTGCATCTATTTTGAATTATGTTGAAACGTTGCATAGTTAAATACCCACTTGCTATTACGTATTTATATTAATGTCAGTTACTTGCTATCATTAATATGAAATACTATCTTGATACCTCGTTGACACCACCACCTTGTTAGCCATAGGATTTCCGTTGTTAAAATATTTTAACGAATGGAAAGTTACCTTGATAATAGAATGTTTAGTATCCCTCTTGCAATGCCAAGCATTGTCACACTATACACCAATTATTTATGAAATAGGTTAAAATGAGTTTGGTGGTGTGAGTTAAAATAAAATAGGGTGGGATTAGTGCAACTTATGCTAGGCGAAGATGGGTGATTCTGGTCGTGGCGCGGGCTCACAAAAGGTGTTGTGGTAGGTGTTATAAGCTTCGGTTTGGTCCACCTGCCGTGGACGAGCACGCCGCCTCTGGCATATAAAGACCGGTTCGTTAGCGCTCGACTTAGCAATTATGTGCAACAACAGAACCCGATATAAGTGGACTTATTCCTGCTATATAGGTCTTCCACATCGAACTGCTAGGTGGTCGGCGGGACACAAGAGGCCAAGAGAAGGGCGTGAGATAACTCGCTGCCCTGCTCTCGACTATGTAATTGCCTGCGTCATGCGACCGTAAGACCACGGAAATAGCCTCTGGTTTGGTAATACCCAGAGTAGTAGGGGACCAGGAGAAGATGTGGATGTGTTTTCCCATGAGCCGGCTCCAGAAATGTACTGTCGTGTCATCGGGAGAGTGAAACCCCAACGGATAGCCCCTAGATGCGTCTTGGGTGGAATCTGTGGAAGCTTATGTAATTGTGGGGCAAACGTTATGCTTGTGGTTAAAGTGTACAACCTCTGCAGAGTGTAAAAATCCATCCTAGACAGCCGTGGTCACGGTATTTACATGCTACTTGTTCGAATACTCAATGGTTAGTTTCTCTAATATCCTTAGTTTGTGAGTGGGTGTAGCCCGTGTTTTTAGAAAGTGTGGGTTGTATGCCGAGGGCCGGCATGGAAGCGTGCCAGCGCCCGACTAAAATTTGGGAACTGCGAGAAGGGGTGAAAGCCTTCCCCAGGTCCACCTAAATAAAACTGGCAAAAATTGTTTTCTCCCTGATTTGAAACTTTCCCGCTAGGGAGCCCCTGCACAAAAACAAATTTGCTTTCGGCAAAACAATAACCCTAAACCATTCCTTGATCCGACATATGCATGTAAAGCCCCAGATGTAGTGTTAGGGCTTGCTGAGTACCTTATATACTCACCCCCTTTGCTGACCTTGTCCAGAGGATGAAGAAGATGAGGACGATGCTGACTATGAGGAGTAGAAGTCTCGTCTTGCTCTCAAGTTTTGCCTGTGGTGTAGTAGGAGTTGTTGTGTGGTGTTCTATGATTGAATAAGAGTCGCTATGCCGACTCGCTGGTTTGTAATCTAAGCCTATGTTTGCTAGACCTTGTTCGAAGGTGCGACCTAATGTATTGGGACTTTATGTGCAATGTTACCATTTTGTTTTTGATGTGCGTACCAACTACCAGTACATGGATTAGTACATGTCACATCCCAAAATTTGAATCAAATTTAAAATGGAGTTTTCAAAACTTTTCTTCTTGTATGAACCTAGTTTAGGCCTCTTTAACCTTCTTTAAAAAGAGGAAACTAAAATAGAGCAACATAGCAAAAAGGGAAATTTCAAAAAATTAAAATTTAGTTTGTCAAGTGTTTGTTTTTGCTGACTTCTCGCTTGTGTCTTTTGGAATTTTCGTTGCTACTCTTTGGAGTTTGGAAACTACCAATCTTGACCCAAATTGAAAAAAAAATTAGAAAAATCCCTGTGGGCCGAAACCCCCCTGACCGGCCCACTTCCCCTCTCTTCTTTCGGCACCCCAGCCCGACCGCGCCTTCTTCCTCCCTCGGCGCCCACGGGTCAGACCGTGAACGCCACTTGGCCGCTCCGACCGTGGGCACGCCAGAAGGGGTCGGCGACGGCGCCGTACGTCACCGTCAAGCCCGACCCGTTGCACCCCCGCCTTGAACTCGTCGGTGCCGTTAGCCAGCTAGAACGCCGGCAGTGTCCCATCGGCATTGAACGCCAGCGGCTTGAATGCGCTTGCCGACCGGCGTGGGACGCCGTGGCGCCTGCCCACCGCATCGAGAGTCGCCCTGGCCGCGCCTGCGCCCGCCACGACACGAGCCAGCTGCCCCTCCTCGAGCCAGCTGGCCTTGACACAGCTAGTGCACGGCCGCG
>BCLG01005642.1:0-12250 GCA_001602295.1 Zoysia matrella | reverse complement strand
ACCATGCTACTCACACTGTCGAGGGCCCAGTACACGAGTTCTTGGCGTAAAGCTCGCCGGGGCGCACTCGAGAATGCACCAGACGCGCCAATGCGCATCCAGTGCACGTCCAGCGGGTCCGGGACGCGTCCAGAGCGCACCAGCGCGTGTCCAGGGCGCCCGGAGCGCGGTCTAGCCACTCCACTCACTCATCGCCATATTCCCGGCCTAGGTTCCCGATCAATGGGCCGTGAAACACATTTCAATCAACCCCACGGGCCCCACGACCTAGAACACGTCCTTAGTTCGGTGCCAGTCCTCACGGACACGGTCACGTGTCAACGTGTCCACGTATCCACGGTCACGTGTCAACGTGTCCACGTGTCCACATATCCACGGTCACGGACATGGTCACGTGTCAACGTGTCCACGTGTCCACGGTCACGGACACGGTCACGAGTCCACGTGTCTACGTATCCACGGTCATGGACACGGTCACGTGCGAGTCCATGTGTCCACGTATCCACGGTCATGGACACGGTCACGTGTCCATGTGTCCACGGTCACGTGTCAACGTGTCCACGTGTCCATGGTCACGGACATGGTCACGTACCCACATGTCCACGGAAACCCCGAACTTTCACGTGTCCACGGGAACCCCGAACTTTCACGTGTCCACGGGAACCCCGAACTTTCACGTGTCCACAAAAACCCCGAACTTTCACGTGTCCACGGGAACCCCGAACTTTCACGTGTCCACGGAAACCCCGAACTTTCACGTGTCCACGGGAACCCCGAACTTTCACGTGTCCACGGGAACCTCGAACTCGTTACAGCCCACGGTTCCACAGGAAAATCCCCAATTTTGGGCACCTGTGTGTCCAGAGGACGTGGACACAGGCCGAACCCCGTGTCCACACAGACTTTTCCACAGGCCGCCACAACACCTTGCCAGTGACTTCACCATCACATCCTAGCTCCGAACATGACCACCAACCTACCGTTGGAACTGTTACCACAAACCCTACCATCCTAGCCTATCCAAACTCCATACCTCGTTTGGTGATTGTTTCTTTTTGAAATTTCTTGGTTTTCTTTGGTAGTCTTATAGTAATTATTGTTTGTAGCCGAAGAAGAGCCCGAGTACGAGGAGGAACCCGAAGAGCCCGAGTACGAAGAAGAACCTGAAGACGCCGCTGAAGGCAAGTCCTAACACCCCCTTGAACCACTTTGAACCTACTTTACTGCTGCACCTATAGAAACCACATGCTTACCTATGTTTAAAATGTGTTAAATATTGTGTAGTATAGTGCCCTATTCGATTCGAAGTATTTATATTTATGTCAGTAACTTGCTGTGAATATTATAAATACTACCTTGTTAGCCAGTCGAAGACACATCCTTGTTAACCATAGAACTTCCGTTCTTTGAATACTTTCAATGAACGAAAAATGCCTTGATTAGAGAAATGCTTAGGACTTCAAATTTCGGTACTGCATACCGCCACACCTCATATCACTCTTTTGCAAATGCATTAAGATGTGTTTGGTGGTGTGAGTAAAAGAAAATGGGTTGGGCGTAGTGGAACTGGTGTTAGGTAAAGAGGGTTAATTCTGGTCGTGAGGTGGGGCTCACTTGAGGTGATGGTGATAGGTAGGTAGGCTTCGCTGTGGTCCACCTGCCGTGGACGAGACCGCCGCCCCTACCATATAAGGACCGGTTCGTTAGCGCTCGACTTATTAATTCCCGTGCAACCACAGAACCTGTACATCTTGGGCAAGACTTATTCCCGCTAGGTAGGCTGTTTCACATCGAGCCACTAGGAGGTCGAATTGACACAAGAGGCCAGGAGCAGGGCGTGAGATAACTCGCTGCCCGGCTTTCGACCATGTAATTGCCCGCGTCATGGGATCGTAAGCCCACGGATATAGCCCCTGGTTTGGTAATACCCGGCGTAGTAGGGGACCAGGAAAAGACGTGACTGTGGTCAATCTTCACAATCCGGCTCTGAGAATGTACCGTCGTGTCATCGGGAGTGAAAACCCAACGGATAGCCCCTGGATGTGTCTTGGGTGGAGTCTGTGGAAACCTATATAGTTGTGGGGTAAGCGTTATGCAACTCTGTTGATCAGGAGTAGCATAACCTGTGGGTACAGTGTACAACCTCTGCAGAGTGTAAAATCCTTTCGGATAGGCCGTTGTCACGGTATTGGCATGCTAATGTTCAGGTACCCTACGATTAGATTTTCTATATAACCTTGTTGTGTGAGTGAGTATAGGTACCCGTGTTTTGGAAATGTGTTGGCTGTGTGCCCAGGGCCGGTATGGAAGCGTACTGGTGCCCAATTTAAAATTTAAGGAACTGTGGGAAGCAGTGAAAACCTTCTCCAGGTCCACTCTACTAAAATATAACTGCGTCATCTTTCCCTCTCCTAATTAAAAACTCTCCTTCTGTTAGCAAGCCTAGCGTAAAAACTTGCTTTCCGCAGAGTGTGGACTATAAACCTTTCCTTGCATCGCTCCCGCGAATCCTCTCCTATCGACCGTTAGAACTTGCTGAGTACCTTTGTACTCACCCCTCTCCTTGCTGTTGTTTTTCTCAGAAGATAAAGATGACGAGGATGATGCCGACTATGAGGAGTAGAAGTCTCGCCCTTCACTCAAGTTTGCCTGTGGCGTGTTGTTAGTCTCTTAGGAATGTTGGGTTTGAATAAAGTCGCTGCGTCGACTTATGTTTGTAATATAGACATACTTGTTGGACCATACTAGGATATGTAGTATGTTGTACTAGTACGTGTAATAAATATCACCTTGTTCTTAATGTGCATATTAACTACCGGTTCAGAGAATGTTACTAGTGACACATAGATGCTTCTTTCTGAAGAGGGGGTCTCACAGTACAGGAGGCACAAGGGCAACCCTCAAAAGGGAGGGGGGTCTCCCAAAATTTGAGCATTTTCACTCAAATTATATGATATTGATTCACTTAATGCAAGCTCAATGTTCAATAACATGCCATTAGAAAGTGGCGTGGCTTGTTACATGAAAACAGTCAGCGAGAGCTCTCCCAAAAGCTGACTCAAATAATTCCGTGGACAACAGCACTCAAACCAGAAATAAACTTAAGCAAAAGCAAGAGAGGATGCGAGTGCTATTTTGTTATGATACTGAAACAATTGGGCAACTTTATTTTCATTGTCCGCTTGTGCATTGGTATCTCCACTTATGGTTTGAAATATATTGTTCAATATAATAATATGATCCCAAGATTTTGAATTACATCTCTGAATTATTGTTCAAAATACACACATATCGATCGAAGAATAAATCATCTCTTCTTCCAGTTATTCTAAAAATATGGTAAAATCCAATTCACGCACGCACACCCATCACCATACATGAGGTATACATATGGGAAGATCGAGGAATCCTAAAAGTAGCGGTAGCCGGAAATAAGCAGACTAGCAACAAGGACAATGGCTGCCGTGAACGGAAACCGGGTTGCTCCTGCCGAGCTTGACGAAGCTCCTGATCCTCCATCTGTTGGCGACGACGTTGCTGCAACATCGGTGATCGATAGTATTAGTCAGAGAGGAGTAAAAATGGCGGCAACTTGTACGGATGTAGACGGGGAAAAAACGTGGACGAAGCCAATTGAGTACCAACCGTTGCACTGGTTCAAGGAGCTGGCTGGAGCGCCGCAGGCGATTGGGAGTCCGGCGGCGCGGGTGAGGTTGATCGGGAGGTTGAAGGAGCGGCCACCGAGGAGGCCACAGACGCAGCCCACGGCGGCCGGGTCCTTGATCCCGCTCTTCACCTCCGTGCAGCACTTCTCCGGTGGCTGGCTCACCGGGCTGCCGGGTGTCACGTACTGCAGGCAGTCCGCGACCTTGGCTAGCAGCCCAGTGCATCCCCCGGCCGCCGGAGCCGGCGCCGGCGCTTCTTGCGACTCCGCGCCGGCCGCTAGGGCGAGGACAAGTAGTACCGCGAAGATGGACATGTTGGTTGGCGAGTGATTTGAGGTAAACGAAGCGTGTCTCGATCGCTCGCGGCCGGTTGTGTTTCAAGTGTATGATTTGAGTACGTGTCTTGTATGAATTTATATATATCTTGCCATCTCATCGCCTGAGAGAACAGTCCAAGTGAGAGTGACGGTGAGGCAACAATGCCTGATGGGCGTTACCCCGTGATATACGTGCATTGGGACCATTTGGTAGAAAAGTTCTGTATGTTTGGAAAAAAAGAACCTCAACGGATAGAGCTACAAGGCCACCTATGGGGTGCTGCCCCGTGGCGCAGCAAACATTGCCGAAGCGTTGACGGCCATTTTCATCGCCCTCGTCCACGTCAACATTGTCGGTGTGCTGTAGCTGGCCAGTGCCAAATTTCTACAGATGGACCAAACTTTAATGGACAGCCAAATTTCATTGGCGCACCGAACTTTGGAATGGTAAACGCACCCTAGATCTTATTGCTTCCTTCTGTTTCTAAACAAATTTACTGGTACTACGCCTAACTTTTCTTAAGTCAGGGCCATGAAAATAAAATCCATTTCTTTAAAATATCTAACCGGTATACAAGTGTCCGCCATGTACACGGGTATGTGTAGACAGAACGCACTTGGTATACGTGCAGACAGCAATCTGCAAGCTGCCAAGGTTTATTCTACGTAGACGGCTGTAAAAAATCTCAGTCATGTACGAAACTGGATCGACCTGTGTTTTGTAGAATAAGCTGCTCATGCTCGTATGTCTACGTACGTAGACCGGCATTATTCGAGTAAGCTTCGTGTACGTGCTGCCAGACGTATATGCTACGTCGATTGGAAAATTTGAACAAGCTAACAAGTTTTTGCTACTACGTACATCGAATGAGGTTTGTGCTCGAAACCATCTCTACGTGGCATACGTCGATTGGAAAACTGGTACCTCGATCATTCATTCGTCGATCGACGGGATAGTTCACACGCGAACACGGGCCGGAAGTGGCAAACGATCGCTATAAATAGAACCATGCACACAGTTGAATTTGCCAGGTATAGTAGTGATACACCACTCTGGCTACAGCAAAACCACTTACTAGTAACCTAAGAACCACATCAGTAGCGCGTGCATGATGGATGCAGCAACAGTGGCTGGCCATTTCAAGGATAAGAGCATCTTGATCACTGGCTCCACTGGCTTTCTAGGAAAAAGTAATTAAGTTAATGTCCGTGCACTTAATTTAAACAACCATAATGTTCATGTACTTATGTTTCAAGAAATGCTCATAAAAATAGTAGAACCAAAGAGATCTCTGCTACTGACAGACATATAAACAAACAGATCTAGCCAGAGTTGTATGAACCAACTCTGGATTGAGTTACTAGAACAGTATCAAATTGATTTGGTTATATTTTTCTTGTCTAACTTGATATTGCATGCAGTACTCTTGGAGAAGATACTGAGGGTCCAGCCCGACGTGAAGAAGGTCTTCCTCCTGGTGCGAGCTGCTGACACGTCGCAGCAGAGGAGCGTGTCTTGAATGAGGTACACGCACTTACGTTACTACTTCTGGCAATATAGTAATCACGTATTGTTTCCATTTTAGTTTATTCTTAAAGAAATATTCCGTCATCATTTTCTTCTTTTCTAATTAAGCTATCAGGGGCCTCCGTGCCTTTTTCTATTCCCTAATATATAGATAGGTAGACCGATCGTGGTTAGATTAGAATGTTTTGTGTCAGAAAAAAAATGAAGAAGAACAAGTGGTTTTTGCTAATGCTCATTCACTTTGTTTTGGATCGACTTGCATATTCGTTACATCGCATCAGAATTGTTTGATTTGCTATCACTGGATAAAATAGAATTATATATCTCCAATAACTCTATCCTCGATTGAGAAGTAACAATATCAGTAATTATTTAAGTTCACTGGATTATGTAACGGCCCAAAATGTAACTGTTGATATTTTGTTTAGATTGTAGGCAATGAGCTATTTGACACCCTAAGAGAAAAGTGTGGGTCCAGTTTCCATAATTTCACCAAAGAAAAGATGTCAGCTCTACCCGGAGACATCATCGATGAGAGCTTAGGGCTTGAGAGCTCCAAAGTACTGGAATTGTCAAAAGAGATTGACATTATAATTAACGGAGCAGCAACAACGAATTTTTATGAAAGGTCTCATAGTATGTACAAACACATAAAGGAAGACAGAGGAAGTGCTAAATAAAATGACTTTTTTAAACATGCATGCAGATATGATGTTGCCTTGGCATCCAATGCCTTGGGAACGAAGTACGTCTGTAAGTTTGCCAAGAAGTGCCCTAATCTGAAAATGTTCCTACATGTTTCCACTGGTACGTGCGAGCATGCATATAATATGGAGTACAATATAATTAAACAGCAAGATGAGGGAGGCATTTAATTTCTTTAATTTTTTTTCAATATGCCGTGCAGCTTATGTAGCTGGTGAACAACAAGGGCTTTTGTTGGAGAAGCCATTTCAATTCGGTGAAGCCCTAAGAGAAGGTTGCTACTTGGACATCGATGCTGAACTAAAGCTGGTTGATTCTGTAAAGGCAGAACTTGGACACTCGAGTGGTTACTCGAACCAACTAGAGAGGACAACCATGAAGAAGCTTGGATTGAAGAGGTTCTAATCTACATGATTTCCGTGCTGAAATTTATTATATATATACTGCATGAATGTCTGATTTAATAGGTATTAACACATCAAACTTGTTTTTTTTAAATGACTTTATGAAGAGCTCGACACTTTGGATGGGCGAACACATATGTGTTCTCGAAGGCTTTGGGCGAGATGCTTGTTGGGCAGTTCGCGAGTGATCTTCCGGTTGTAATTGTTCGTCCAAGTATGGTATCCAGCATTTGCAGTGAGCCGTTGCCTGGCTTGATAGAAGGGGCAATGTACATATCTTTATATATTAAAGCGCAATCATTTTCTTCACCCTCGTTGCGCTACGTCATCTTAAAAAAATATTAACCGTCGGATTAAAATCTCACGGTGAATATTAGAAAAAAGAAAAAAAATCTTTTTCTCGATCAACGTAGGAGCGTGCTTCTGCTCAGTGAGAACAGGCATGAACGACCGTGTCATCGCTTAACTTTTTCAGGTTTAACATAAATTTTGACTATAGTCATATTTAATTTTTTATAATTTTTATATATTATAATTTGCTTTATCATTAAAGTTATTTGAATTAATTTACAACTTAAAATTTTTTATATATTAAAGCGCAATCGTTTTCTCAACACTCGTTGCGTCACGCCACGCTAAAAAATATTAACCGTCGGATTGAAACAAAGAAAAAATCCTTTCCTCGGTTAACGTAGGAGGGTGCTTCTACGCCGTGGGAGCAGACATGAACGACCGTGTCATCGCCCTACCTTTTCAGGTTTAACATAAATTTGAGTATGATTATATTTAATTTTTTTATAAATTTTATATATTATAATTTGCTTTATCATTAAGTTATTTGAATCACAACTTAATATTTTACATATTTAAATTAATTTTTTAGATAAGTTGACTAGTCAAAGATGATATTAAAAATCAACGGTAAAGAATAATTTAGGAATGGAGGGAGTACATGACATTACGACAATGGCATAAATATAAAAAATTAACTGTAACTGTTTTGTTAAATTAAATTTACTTTTGTTATAGAATCAATAAAACTATTAAAAAAAAGAGAAGTTTTTATAAATTTATTCTACTTTTATATTTTGCAAGTATATGCTATAATTAAAGACTTTTATATGTTATGAACATATATTTAGACAACTTAAATTGTTTTATCTCATAAAAATGCTCCTTATTACTATGAGAACTAAGATTCAATCTTTTTTTCGCTTACAACTCTGATCTAAGAGGAAAAAAATAGTAGCTTTGAACACAATGTTTTAATCAAACATTGCTAATATAAATTAGAAACAATTTTAAATTTATTAAGTTACAAAATTAGAAATAATTTGTTTTAAAAATATTTTTTTAAAAATGTACTGATGCTACTTTTTATTAAATATTTTATAGATAACAAAGGTCACACTTATACTTTGAAGACTATATCGACAACTTTTTTTTAAGACCGGAGTACATGTTTACGTAACTTTGTCATTCATATCAAATCAACTATACTTCTATTTGCTAAATAATAAATTTAAAATATATTATTCAACTAAAAATACACGACAAAAACATACACGAAAAGTGCGATAATTGCCACGTAGATTTTCTAGTATGCTCCTAAAGTCGGCTTGTTCAAATTTGAACTAGCCGGCAACAACAATTTAAGAATGATGTATATATAATATTATACTAGCAGCTGGTTTCTAAACTAAAAAGTAAAAAACTAAAGTTGGTAAACCAGTTGACATATGACTCTGCATTGTGCTATAGGACAATCGACGCTATAATTACTGCTTACGCCAGGCAAGCCATTCCACGTTTCATTGGCGACGGCAATGTCGTCCTTGATGTGGTAGGGATAGATTGATGAATCAATGAACTGTTAACATATTTATTCTTTTAATTTGTACTCTGAACATTTTTATGAAAACTAAGAAGAATACAAATGACGATGTAATCATATTACCAGATTCCCGGAGACATGGTGGTGAATGCAATGATGGTAGCCATGGCCGTTCACTGAAATGAGAAAGGCCAAGTTGTTGTCATCCATGTGACCTCGTCCCTGCAAAATCCCTTGTCTACTGCCACGGTAGAGATGATGTACAGATATTTTTCAGCTAACCCGCAGATAGGAAAGAATGGAAGGATCATTAAACCTAAGCGGTTGCGCTTAACCAACAAATTTGCAGCCATTAGAGGTCAGCTAGCAATATACTCTATTTTGAAATTATTGTCGCTGAAATTATTGTCGTTGTTAACTTTTAACATTATTTTTGATCATTTATCGCATTAAAAAATATATGAACTTATAATACATATTGATTGTTGCAATGGTATATAGGAGTATATGTTTCAGATTAATTATCACTTTTGTGTTCTCCGATGAACAGATGTTGCATTTGGTGAATCCGTTGTTGGGCGGATCATTCTCCCGGTATTATAACAAGTTCAACAGAAGCTACAGATATTTCATTCTTCTGGCGAAACTATATGAACTGTATAGTTCCTTCAACGCCCGGTAGGTTTTGCAATTATTTATTGCGGTCCGGACATTTAATTATATATTACAGCACATGCATATTGGTCGTTAGAGATCGGCTTTGTATCATTAACTTACAATGCAAAATATGTGAGCATATATGTGAGTATATTTAAATTGTTAAACAGATGCATTTATATTTCCAACGATAATATGCTAATTAAGTTTGTTTTATTTCTTTTGTTTTACTTGCAGTTTCAACGACACAAACTTGGCAAGGCTGCAGACTGCAATAAGTAGTGATCAGGCTCATGTATTCAACTGTAATCCCAAGTCCATTGACTGGGAATATTATTTCTACAACATCCACATACCAGGCGTTTTGAAGTACGGCCAGAGGAAGTAGGAGTAACATACTATGGGAGGAGCTGAAGAGATAATCATCAAGTACACTGAAAGACCCATTTAATTGTAGTCTACGTAATATAGTTGAATAAAAAATATCCAAGGATCGATCTCCTTGTATAATCTGAGATACATTTAGCGTGGGGATTGATGAACAAAGATATGACTAATCCTATGTAAGAACCCTATAAATATCTTTGATTATATGCTTTTGATGAATAAAAGAGTCTGTATTCGTCGTATCGCCTTGCCACCACCTCATATCTAGCTAGATTCTGTTAATGCACCGAGAGAAGAGGAAAGTAACAGGTGAAGTTGAAACTGGTTCAGAAAATAAAAAAGGATTGTAGCCATGATGGTTAAGTACTCAGATATATATGTTCATGACATTACGGAAGATCTATTAGCATTCTGTGCTTAGTTACTTACCCAGTCATCCCTGATTCCCTGTGCCACTGGTCCACTACCGAATCCATAACATGTTTCATTCTCTTTGTACCTGTACGTTATCCTCCCTTATAGATGCTAGATCAATGGAACAATATGTAGCGAAAGAAAACTCATTAACGAGTTGTATTCCTTACGTGATGATGGGAATTCTTCACTTTGTATCATATAATCGATCCAAATGTCATTCCATAAACTTGCTTGGCCCCCATCCTTGACAATTGACCAGGGAAGTTTTCTACCAAATATATTTATTTTTTAGAACTTCTAAATACGTTATTCGAGACAGTTTTTGTGGTTCCACCAAAATTCTCTATAGGTTGCTGTATTCCTGTGCAGGGCCGTTCATATCATCCTATCTCCATCATTGTTCGTATTTACCACGCAAAAAAACCATCTGTGTTCAGTCACAAGGAACATCTACATGATGTAATGTTCCATATCCCAGTAGCAAAAATTGTACTTTCGCAAATCTCACTGGACCAACATGAAAATGCTACAGACAAAAAAAAAATCCAGGTTCAGTTTTCATTTGATTTTGCTCATCCAAGAGGTTACCTTAAAAAACCAGGTGGGTCTCTCTTTTCTCTTTTTGCTCACTTTGAATTTTACTATTTTTAGAGAAATCAATTACAGAATTCAAATTAAAGCACCCCTTTTGAGTCTCAACTGTATTCCTCAAATTGATCATTTCAACAGTAAAATTGAGAACGGGGGGCATGAAATCACCAAAAGCAAGCTTTGATCCTCCCATGATGACGTTTTAACATTTCTCACAGATCGCAGCACGCATTTCAGTGCGAGTGTTCACCCAGGGGGTTGGTTTAATTTACACGGACTAATGCAATGAGCAGTTGACCTATCTGAATATTGCATATGCTCAAATGCCACTGATTATCAGGTGCTGGATTCTACTTTTTGACGCTTTGATTGTGACTGCTTCATCCACTCGATGCACTCGTCACTGGTCCCATTTGGATGCGCTAGTTGCCACTTCAACACCCGTTGTTGCTGCAGCAAGGAACATGTGTTCAGATTTTTCATCTAGACCTGGCTCGAGCAGTTAAGTTACAAGGGGAAGACTTAGTGTGTACCCATTTTCCAATCAATGGACCTCCTTTGGCCTGAATTACTCCCATAATCGCCTTGCCATCAAGTAACGGCTTCAAGTTCCACACCCCATCAAGACCTGAAGAAATGAAACAACTTAAAAGTGACATGAACAAGTACATTTTGCTATTTGTGGTTTATCGGAAAAGCACAAGTTCTGCAACTGTTATTTGATACTTACCGAGGTCAGTTATGGAACGCTCAACTCTGAGGTATTTCTCTTTCATTTTCTGTAACTCATCTTGCTGGTTGAGGGTGTCATCAACAATATTTTCAAGTTTTTGATAGGAGAGAACGGAAATAAACAGTGCCACCCGCCAAAAGTCCTTGTTTTCACGTACTATAAGTCCTGAAATAAGTACGAGTCCTGAAATTCTTAATGTGTCACGTGTTTTAGCCTTTTTTTTTGCAGATATACTAACAAATTAAATGCAATAATATTATGTATGTACGTCCAAACTTTGAAAATGACAAACTGCACCAAACACACACCATTTTACAGAAGACCTGACAACTTTAAATACTATCATGGCTCAATACCGACCTGCAAAAACACGTTTCACCATGTCTTCTGGTATCTCAAGATATTCATCCTCTAGCTTCTCTTTAAGAGTTCCAGTGTTCATATTTGACTCAAAGAGAAGAACTAATTCAGTAAATTTTTCGATTGCTGCATGAATGTCGACAACCTTTAAGAGAATAAATATGACAAGTTAATTTGATATTACAATATATATGACGGGGACAGACACTGTTGGGGATAGACTCAAATGTACCTTTTTAGCGTCATCAGCTTTCAACTTCAGTGAATCCAGAATAATATAGCTAGTAACAGGAACCTGCAGATAATGATGCACCCTTTAGCTCCTCAAATGGATGCACATATCAAAAGGCAGCACTGCCCTTTCTCTTGTGTCCACTCAGCAAGCAGCAACCAAAAAAAAATGACTAAACAATGACCTAAAAGGTTGAAACAATTAAACATATAAATAACACTCTAATTATAATATTTCATGCCATTTAACCACCATAGAGGCAAAGCTTAGCACCTCCTATCCAGAAATTGCCATTATGATACACTAAGACTCCTGTCCACAAGTCGATAACTCTTCTACACTAACTCTATGCAAATAACAATAATTTTACCTTTATTTTTCTTTTTGAGGGAATATTTTACCACTTTAATTGTTCAACAT
>BCLG01005641.1:12899-24440 GCA_001602295.1 Zoysia matrella | reverse complement strand
TAATTCCATTTTGCTATGTTGTGATTATTTTTTGATAAAACCTCACGTTTGCCTTTTACTTGCATTTTCAGTTGTGCTTTATACAAACTTTCAGGTTGTGTATCTCCATTCTTGTGTAAAGTAATGAAATTTTGTGTGTTTAAGGAGTAAATAGACAGTCTACTATATTGCTTTGGGTCTACTATTTAGTACTTCGAGGTGGGGCCCTTCTAGGTCCTGACATTTATAATGGATGACCAATTCTTGCAGAGCTCTATTTTGACCGAGGGAACTTCTATGACTTCACTTCCTTAGGTGAGTTTCTGGTGGATGAGATACCAATATCTCTCGTGCTGGATTGTGCAATGCTCTGGACTTATGATATTTTTTGTTCATGTTATAATTATAAACCTTTGATTTCTGGGGACAGCCTGATTTGTAATTATTAGGACAAAGCATTATTCTGCTGCTGATTTTCTCCCTGTCTTACTTAATCCTTAGAGCCTATTTGTTTGGGCTGACCTTTTGAGCTTTTGGAAAAGCTGGCTGTTGGCTTTTGGCTGTTAGCTTTTGTGATAATCTAGGTGAGGTTTTCAACTTCTATTCACTTACTCAAAAGCTAGCATTTCAGCGTTCCAAAAGGCAGATGAAAACCTGAAATAAACATGGCCTTAGTTTCTCTGCATGATACCTTCTATAGAGGTTCTAATGAATAAATAGAATCCATGAAATTGGTTTGACAATACAACAACTTTTACATACATTCTTCTGTAAGTGTGATTGATGACTTATTTTAGATTAAAGTCATTTCAAGATCTATGAAGTTTTTCTATGGATCTAGATGTAAGTTCAGGTAGAAAGTGAATGAAACTATTAGGCTTCAACGATGTCCTGATGGGAAGCCAGTAAGTAAAATGAGATTCGTTGTGCCATATTTCTGGTGAACTAAAAAGTTTCCTTTCCTTGCTGCCTGTCTCACATTGTTAGACTGCTCGCTAGATTCCTGTACTAGTGTTAAGCTAAGTGGGCCTCCTTAAACTTTGTTGTGGCTTATGCCTAGTTCATCGAATTCCTACCATAGATGCTTGCTTGGCATTCATATTCTTATTGTGTGAGTTTGTGAAGTTGTTATGACTTAAAATGTTCTGTTTGTATATGCAGTACGTGAGTTAGATGTTCCTGGTGAAATTTATGAAAGGAAGGCATATCCATTTGAGTTTTGTACTGTTGAAATGCCATATGAATCTTACAATGGAACAAATGTCAGGCTGAGGTAAGCAGTAATTGCTGTAATTTAGAGCTTCTATTGATTTGTGTTTTGTTTTACATATTTTGCATTTATTCTGCTGCTTAAGATCAGGGTTTATGATTTCGTTTGAACTGCTAAAACCGGTGGGGACCGGTTTGACGAAAACCGCAAAAACGGTAAAAATCGGTCGAAAACCGTTTCAAATCAAAAATTCAAAATTTGAACGAACTGCTACAGTAAACCGTTCGGTTTCACCGGTTAGTTGAGTGGTTTCAACGGTTAGCCGTCCGGTTTCTTCGGTTTTTACGGTTTCAGATTTCAAAATTTGAAACCCACCGGTTTTAACGGTAAGCCGAGCGGTTTTAACGGTTTTAGGTATTTCGAAATTTTTCAAATTTTCAAATTTTTTTAAATTTTTAAAACAAAAACTGATCGTCCGGTGAAACCGGACCGCAGTGGTAAGGTTGAAAACCGTGAAAACCAAGCGGTTTACCGCGGTTTTGTGAACCGTGCTTAAGATTTACTGTAGTTACAATTTTGATGGCCTGGCACGGCAGTAAAGCTCTTGCCCTTGTGATGAGGTCACGGGGTCTAGTCTTGGAACCAGCCTCTTGTAAAAATGCAGGGAAAGGTTGCATTCAAAAGACCGAAAGTGGTCGGACCCTTCCCTGGACCTTGCGCCCTTTATTTTTTTTTATTCTTTTAACAAATTTTGATGGTAAATACTCCTGGATGGCTGGACCATGTATCGGTTTACCTACCTGATATTTTCTCTTCAATGACTTGCAAGATGGAGGATGTTATTTTTTAGTTATATTTATTAGTATTGTGCCTATGTATGATGAGGGTACCTATCCTAATTGCCATTACGCTCATTTGATCTGCGTGAAATGTGTCATGTATTAGTGAAACTCAATTTTGTTTTGCCTCAAAATCTCTACTGACGTTTGAGATAATACTCGTATCTTGAAAAAAAACGACCTGTAGTGGGTAAGACAGCCCCCAGGTATTGCATTAAGACCTTCTCACACAGGTCAAGAAAAACCCCGAACCTCTGCTCGGCCCTTACACAGATACTTATAACTTTAGAAACTTATGCATGCCCATTTTGGGTCAAACGAATCCAAAATTTAACCATTTATTTTATAACAGATGCACTTACTTTGGACTTGATCCTCTCTACAGTATTTCACTTGCTTGAACTTACCATAAAGTTCATATTGTTCAAGTGCTCAAATAGTATTTATGAATTACTAAACACTTTAAAAGGATCAAATTGCTGTGTGTTTGCAGGTATATTTTAAAGGTTACAATAGGCCGAAACTATGTTGGAAATATTGTGGAATACCGTGATTTCTGTGTAAGTTGATGGTTACAATATTTTATTACTTAATTGAAAGCTAGGCAAAACACTAATTCTCCTGTTTTCACCAGGTAAGAAATTACACTCTTGTCCCTACAATCAACAATAGCATCAAGGTGAGATTTTGTTAACGCAAGCTGTTACTTTGATGATTGTCCGTACAATAATAAAAATATAGATCCTGAACTTTGTTCTGGTGCTCACATGGTAGCCTTTTTGGAAAGTGAACAATGGATCAGATCTCAGAAATGATGTTAAACAATAATAAAAATATAGATCCTGAACTTTGTTCTGGTGCTCACATGGTAGTCTTTTTAGAAAGTGAACAATGGATCAGATCTCAGAAATGATGTTATCTAATAGAGTATTATCAGTCTGATAGACAGTTATCTGATATATTATTATCAGTCCGCTAACACTTGCCTTGCAATGTCCTGACCTTACAGGCCATTCTGAGAAAAGGTGTAGTTTTGTTTAAAAACAATATTCTGTTGATGGTTCTAGTTTATTATTAAGCTGATTGGACTTAAGTCGACAGATTAGGCAGCTTGGATGTGATGGAAAACATTCTAGTTGCTTGATGCTTTTTTGAAGTATTTTGAAAATAGGAATTAAATAATTTGATTCTCCATCACTATTCCATGATATCTTTAATTTCATATCTTTTGCTATTGAGAATGATCTAGCCAGAAGTACATGTCTGTGTTAATATAGATGCAACTGAATGTTCCCTTTCAGATGGAAGTAGGAATTGAGGATTGCTTACATATTGAGTTTGAATACAGCAAAAGCAAGTAAGATGATTGTCATATGTGGGGGCTATCTTCTTCCTATCCTAATAAATTGCTCACTTTTCAAGCCTGCTAAAATTATTCACTTCACTTTTTTTTCCCAGGTATCATCTCAATGATGTGATTATTGGGAAGATATATTTTCTTCTTGTCAGAATAAAGATAAAAAACATGGAACTGGAGATTCGTCGTCGAGAATCAACAGGATCTGGCTCTAACACATATGTTGAAACTGAGACTCTAGCAAAGTTTGAGTTGATGGACGGTGCTCCTGTCAGAGGTATGATAGTGTTTGTTGATCCTTTTTCATTCTCAGTTTATGAGCTCTTCCTTGAAGTTTAATCACTGTGATGGGCTTGTTCATTGTTGTAGAACCTTGATGTGCATTCGTTGCACTGGTGGCTGTCACCTTTTCCTACCTTTAGCTTTCTCAATGCCTTAAAATTTCTTAAGTAATCATGCATGTTAGAATTATTTCAGTAGTTTTGTGTGATTCCAAGCCTAAATTCCCTGTGTTTTGGTGGCAAATTTTGCTTTCCATTTTCCTGGAAACCTTGGAAATCTGCATGAGCTAGGACTTTCTGTATGGATCCTCATTTGAAAGGGCCTTGCATGATACATAAAGTGTACATTTCCCTCAGATATACATGGCCATGATTTGATTTCATTATCATTCATCATGTATTCCTAAAGCCTGATTCTAGTTGGGTGCGGTTGTTGCTTAGCTACTTGCCCATGATGGGTCCCATTTGGATGAACCATGATTGAGTCAAATTTTGGTCAATCCTTGAATTATGCATGGATGGTCCAGAATTTTGTCCAATCCCAGCCTGCCAAACTAATCCATAGTAGTTTTTCAAGAATGTATTTTTGCATGCTTAATCAGATTGTTATGCAGGTGAATCTATTCCTGTGAGGCTTTTCTTGACACCTTATGAGCTGACCCCGACTTACCGCAACATAAACAACAAATTTAGCGTGAAATATTACCTGAATCTGGTCCTTGTGGATGAGGAAGATCGGAGGTACTTCAAGCAGCAAGAGATCACAATGTATCGACTTCTAGAATCATCCCAGGCTTCCTAGACAAATACATGGACCAGTGTGGGGTTCCATTTTCAGGCTTTGTACAAGTGAAAGCTGAGGTTAGAGCGTTGTTGTGTTGTATATAAATCAAGAGAGCTCCCGATTGAGTAGTGGTAAGGCCATGCACGATGCACTGTTGTTATTTATGTTCCATTTTCTTGCACTTCCTTTGCTCATGGCACAACCTGGTTAGCTGAGGTCACTAGTGATCTACCTCCTATATTTATCTCCTATTGTAAGGAATTAGTTCATTTTACTCCGACACTGACTGTGTATGTTATTGCAAGTTTAATAATGAACTGCCTTCGTTTTCAAACTGCTGTCTCTAGGACAGCTATCTTTAGTTCATTTTTGAACTAGAATTTGTCTTAACGACAACAATTTAAAAATAGAGAATAGAATTTTTGTGGAACATCTTTATAGATGGCAAGAAAGTATACCGATGTACACGGCAATTCTTCATTTCCGTCATTCTTCTCTATTCTTTCAGATCCTGCCTACACCAACAACAAAGTTATCCAGTTCGTTAATACTCCCTCCATTCTAAAAATTAAGCATTTTTAGGTTAAATTAAAGTTAAATTTTTATCATTTTTACCATTAATAATATATAATTAATAATATTTTATCATTTAAAAATTATAATTTTTTTAATTCATTATTAAATAAATTTTTATAAAAATTATATTTTTATATGAGATAAGTCTAAATAACCTCATAATTGAGGGTGGGTGTTAAAACTGGATACTTAACCCTTGAAGCAAGTATTGAAAACTGTTTAAATAATTTTCAGCAGTTGTTTTACTGTTTATGGACTTATACGTCAGTTTGGAATAAATCTATTTTACACCTCTTTTAATTTACAATGTATTGCAAATTATTTAGACAATACAGGGTATCTAGACAGATTTAATAATTCAGAGGATTAAAAATATAATTTTTAAAGTTTAGGGTGTGTATTAAGTAGAAGTTAAAAGATTTTAATTTTATCAAATTTAAAAATGAATATACTTTAGAACGGAGATAGTACCTGTCTCAACTGTTGAAGGGGTCCTCTCTCAAATTTAGTTTATAGGAAGCAAGCATTCGGAAGGTATCCTGGCAAGCAAACTCCAAAAGCTGCTTGATTCTTATTGCAAAATTGCAAATCATCAGTAATTTATAGTTTCATGTCTGTTCTAGACCAGCAACAGACATCGCACTATCGCAGAGCCGAAACCAAACAGCATCACCATTCTACTGCAATATTATTCACTGAGTTCACTCTATCTATGAACATCGGTACCATTCCTCGTCGTCCCCAGGCCCTTGCTCTGCACCTGGGAGAACTCCACGCGCACCTGGATGAACACAAAAAAAAAAAAAGGCCATGAATCACTCTACATGTATTCCTATTTTGCTAACTCAACTCAAACTTCTCTAAAGTAGCAAATGATGTTCTTTTGTAAAATTCAAAAAGGGTAAATAAGACTTGTTGGTTAGTTTTTTGAAATTCAATTTTCAGAATTTGACGGTCATTGATCTTGAAAGACAGCGAGCCAAAGGTTGCCGTGATCCTATCCCAGGAGTCCAAGATATGCATGAACCCCTCTGATGACAGTCAGCACATGCCGCTCATGGTCGCTGGTATCCTTTTTATCTACTATCTGGCAGTGAATGGGCCACTCTTTTGGGTACTGCTAAACACACTAAACTGCAGTAAGATTCAGGGAACCTTTTATGATACATGATAAATAAATGGAATGTATATGAGAGCAGATTTGATGTGTCACTTCAGTCTTCACATACCTAGCTCTGGTCTTTTAGCATGGCAGATGCTCCTAATCGCCTCCAGTTACTGACAAGTGACAACCTCTTGGATCGCCTCCTAAATATAAGATAAAATAACATCTTTCTCGATAATTTCCTGACGACGGCGAGTTTGTCGATATAATGCTCCAGGCTTACGTAGGGTTCCTGCCGCCGTTTCCCCTGAAGACGCCGACGAGGACGACGATGTCGCAGGGCGGAACGACGTGAGACAGCGCCCGCTGCAGCCGTCCGTGCCTCCTCGCTGCCGCCGCCCGCCGCCACCATCACCTTCCTCCCCACGGCCGCGTCATTGCTGCCAGCCTTCTTCTTGGCCGTCTCTGCTTTGTCATCAGCATCGCCGCCGTGGCCTTCACAGCCAACCTTTACGTCCTCTTTGACCTTGCTGTCGCCGCTGTGGCCATCAGCATCTCCTCCGGCAGAGCCGGCTTCCTCCTCGGCTCGCATAGAACTTGATCCGGTGGAAGCAGAAGGAAAGCAGGGACCGAGCTTAATATAGCTGCTGATGGAGGTCCAGTGAACTAGCAATAGTGATCGTGAAGCTGCCGCTCTGCCAGTGGCATATGGTGCGAGCGTGATTGGTACCGGCTGGCATGTGGGTGCGGCGGTTTTGGAACTCCATGATGCAGGAATTAGGGGAACTACGGTAAGCCTCAAATCCGTTGGCATGATTGATGTCGCACTGTTCTAAAACGTACTTATGTGTATTTTCTTTGGATTTGAATTCCAAGTTATTTATCCGAGACATTTTAAGGTGCTTAGGAGATGCTAGAGGTACCTCTCCTTCTCAATTAATTTCAGCTATTAATTTTTAAAAATTAGTATTGAACTCATTATTTTTGTTGTGAACCACTATTTTGATAACTTTGACTAAGTACTTTTATACTATCTCCGTTCTAAAATATATAAATATTTTTAAATTTAGATAAAATTAAATTCTTTTAACTTTAACTAATAATATTTAGAAAATTCCATAACTTCTAATATAAAAATATAAATTTTATAAAAGTTTATTCTATGATGAATTAAAAAAATATAATTTTTATATGATACTATATTATTAATTATACATTATTAATAGTCAAAGTGATAAAATTTTGACTTTGACTAAACTTAAAAATGCTTATATTTTAAAACGGAGAGAGTATTTTTAACCGTTCAAATGTATTGTTGTAGTTAACTACAAGCATTTGTAACATCTCTATTTATCCTTCCTTATCCGGAAGAGGTTAGCCTATTTGCAGTTAAATTTCTTGCCCATGTTCGATGTTGACTAAAAAAGATGCCATTATATGTCCTGCCAATTTTGGGCTGAAATTTCGGCACCCTGGGTCTGGTCCAGCCCCCTGGAGATCAAGGCTGACCAGAACACCTGAAATCCTGGAGAAAAAACAATTGAAACGATACCTCTGGGGGGGGGGGGGGGGGGGGCATGGAACTGAAATGGCTCGGCACGTAGACAAGTATTCGATCAATAAAACAGCATCCAAACTAATATAAATCTCAGTTGATCATCGACATCATTTTCTACAGAAGCTACACTAGCAGCATGATCCGAAGCTAGACACCACAGACTAACTACAAAGGCAACACTGAAGTCTAGCTAGTAACACGGGGGTCATCACGGAAACCCCTCCTAAATTTACATAACTTCTAGCATCTTGGGCTGAGGACATCTCCACTGTTGGGCAACTGCGAATTAACCGTTGATCTAGCCCTCGGCCGACGGCCGGAGCATCCACCACGGCAAGTCACCGCCACTCGGTCTTTCGGGTGGCGCCGTCGACGCCGGTCCTGGCTCGTCGGAGTCGTCGCTGCTGTGGTTTCTCAGCCAGATGATCAAGAGGTTCAGCTGAAGGAAGTCAATGTAGAGCAAGGCCAGCTTCGATGTGGGATGGACGCTCACCTGCAACAAGTGTTCAGGTTGGGAAGAAGGTATGCTTCCGTGGAGGAAGTTGCGCTGTCCTTGAGCTGGGATGGATCTAGTTCAGCCATCTTCTCGCAAGAACACAGCAGCACACCGGTTAAAGTTACCAACCCTGACCAGAACTCCCAACTCCAAGTGGGGAAACTAGGTGCAATTTTTTTTGGAGACCAGGGAAAACTAGTTCAAAGTCAACGTTGATTCAAAAAAAAAAAAAAAAGACAACGTAGCCTCTGTGGAAAAATGCATTTCATCACCTTATTACGTAGAGAAAATGGAATATTAAATAGTGCATTGTATTCAGTAATTTTCCACTTGAATCAGCGTCGTCCCAAAATGTGAGATTTTTTGTTGCAAAGGTAACTGTGAATATTTACCTTCTCCAGAATGCTCTTTTGTTCCGTCAGCACCTTTTCCTGCAAGAAAGGGGTAAAATATCTTAGCATTGGTTTTCCAAAAAAAGGGTGAGAAACAACAATGAAAGAACTTCAAGAAAATGTTTTAGCAGAAAATGTTTGCCTTATTTTGGAGCTCCCGGATTGAGTTGAGCAAAATATTGTCCTGAAAGTTTTTAGAGAAAAAATAGGGATTGAGAACACTGTAAATAAAAGTATCAAGACTGATTATATTAAACTGGATTGTCTTTGAAAATATTTATACATAGAATCATTAAAAAAATATAGTATAATAAAAAGACGGAGATCATGTTATTATCTCAAATACTGAAAAGTTAAATAAGGTCAAGTAAAGAAGGACCGAGTGAGTAACAGTTGATCGTGTACCTTTCTGGATCTGATGTTTCTCAAAGCAATCTCTATCTGCTGCTCTAGCTGCTGGACCTCTCTGACTGTCAGGGTGTCGAGTTGCTCCCCCATGAGATTCCTGAGCCATGAACATGACAAGCATTAGCATGTGACCCCATCTCAAGTAAACATGAGTTCTCTCTGGGAAATGTACATGTGCTGTACAGAGGTTGTTTGGTTAAATCAGGCAAAGCTAAGCAATATTCTGACCAATAAGTATTTGCTTATATATTCTCCATCCAAAATTAAATGTCATTTTTTTACTTTTAGAAATCAACATTTTACAATTCATCTTATTCAAGAAATTTAAGAAACTATAAATACGAACAAGTTGTACTTAAAATACTACTAATAATAAAACATTTTATAATAAAATATATAATTTTTTCAAAATTTTTTGAATAAGATGAACGATTGAACATTGACGCTTAAAAGTATAAAAAAAACATTTATTCCGAAACGGATGGAGTATAGGGTTACCTTTCACTCTTCTGCAATACCTTCATCCTGGACCTCAACATGATGCTGTCATAGCTCATATTTTCCTGTTGATTAATCCAACCATGAGTAATCAGTAAAGATCATAGGAACAACATTTTTTTTTTATTTCAGATCTATAGTGAAGTTAGTACTCCATATTAGATAACTGGTATCCATCCAACCTGCAGTTCATGTTCTTCCATCACATCCCCAGCTTCAGAAAACAAGTACCTCTCATATCGGTCAAGGATTTGATCCAAACTGATAAAGAAGTAAACAGTGTTAGTATATACTATAGGATGTTACTGGAGCTGTAAATCAGCTAAAATGTAGAAGTAGCATATAGTAAAAAAAAACCAAAGGATCACACTGAGTATCTTATGGCTATGGGTAAACTAAAAACGTCATTTTTTCCTTCAAAGAATTTTTTATGTCAAAAGAAAACATTTTTAGTTCTCGCTAAAGGATCGGTGCGTGCATGCACCGGTGCATGGTTAAACCGCTCGAAAACCGTGGTAAACCGCGGTTTTTGACTAAATCGCTGCTGTTTGGTTTTTACGGTTGACTGGTTTTCTTTTTAAAAATTTAAAAAAAAATTAAAAATTTGAAAAATCGAAAACCGCTCAAACCGAGCGGTTTACCGTAAAAACCGTTGAAAAATCGCTCGAACTGATTTGATTTCAAATTCAAAAACAGTAAACCGTAAAAATCACTCGGTAAACCGTAAAAACCGCTCAGTAAACCGTAAAAACCGCTCGGTTTTCTTTTAAAAATTTGATTTTTAAATTTGTTCAATTTTTGTAACAATTTTCGTGATTTTTACGGCTTTCGTTAAACCGCTCTCGAGCCATTTAGGCGGGGCGATTTTTTAAACCCTGGACCGTTGCTTCGACAGGATGCTGAGAGAGTTCAGTACTGCAACAGCATTGACACCTCATGCGAATAGAAAGCTCAGCCATGGTGGGACCTGTGCAGTACGAGGACGTCGAGGAGGGATTCGAATGCTCTGCCTTTCTTTTTTACAGGAAGCTTTGCTATACTTAATTTAACTATTCATTACAAAATCATTAAATAATAACTGCATAATTTATATTATTATATTTTAAATAAATTAATATAATTTTAATAAAAAAATTTAAATTATAAAATATTAATTATGTAATAAATAGATAGAATAGAGTATATTAAAGTTAGTGGTAGAAGCGCAAAAGCTGAGGTCAGAATCCGGCCAGAGTCCGACAGCACAGTACATGCTATATTTAAGAGGCGACACTGTAGCGGCAGAGCGTCGTACAAGAGTTCCTTAAATAGTTCATCCTAGGATCGATCGTAGGTTCATCCTGCTGCGCGGCCTCGGCGAGAACCAAAAATGGTGTTTCTAAGGTGAACGGATCCATACATTTCAGGAAAAAAAGTAGAAAAAGGTAGTGCACCCTTGCATGCATGTGGATGTGGTACCTCTAGATGCTACAAAAAGCATGCTCAAAAATGGTAATGGGAGCAAGTGGGCGAATGCATACGGATGCATGAATGGCGACGCTCAGAACGAGTGGCCTTGCAGTCAGTGTTTAGCTTCTAGTAGCTCGGAATAATGGCGAGCGGCCGGCGGCGTACCTCCCGTGCGCGGCGAAGTCGTGGAATTTTCCCTTGTCGGAGAAGATGAGCAGCGCGACGTCGACGTCGCAGAGCACGGCGAGCTCGCGCGCCTTCTTGGCCAGCCCGCGCCGCCGCTTGGAGAACGTCACCTGCCGGCTCACGGCGTTCTCGATCCGCCGCACCTCCACCCGGCCTCTGCCGCGCCCCATCATTCCTTCTCCCGTGTCTCGCCGCCGCCGGCGAGAGGCCGGCTTGGCGAGGAGGAGGGCGGCTTCGTACGCACTCACGTCGACGGCCACGGTGGCGCGCTAGCTGCTGCCGTGGCTATTTAATTATAGCAGCGGCGGCCCGGCCAGGCCTCGCTGGCCCCGGAGCACGTTGACCAATGGCGTGTCGTCGTCCTGCCCTCGCTCCTGTTCGGCGGGCCGCTGTCGACATCTGGTTGGCCGCGGCGGCCATCGG